>JBAMJV010010327.1:0-48526 GCA_037951105.1 Echinarachnius parma | reverse complement strand
ACCTGAATTGTTCCTTATTTCGGAAAATTAAGATGATCGAGCACTCGTGCAGCACTCTGAAAAACCGTGGGCATTGTAAACCATGGTTTAACCCTTTCTTTGGTTATGAGCGCATTTGGCACAGATGTCAATATACATGTCCAATAACATTCCCTTTGATAGGTGAATGGCGACTGGCGGGCTGAGTTTCTGTGAACGTTTGGCGCGATGCTGAACAAATGATTGATTTCTAGGTCCAATTTACTTCGGAAAAAATACTTTTCTTGCGAAACTGAGTTAATTCTGTATAGTCTTAACTATTTTTCCGTAAAGATTGATATGTAAATCCATCAAAGCGTCAATATTTGTAATATTATTTGCATATAAAAAGAGCAATATAAGCCCCAAACAGTGCATTTTTGCCGATGCTTGCGTGATTTTACTGGTCCGAGTTTCGACGGCAAAAATTTATGTGCAAAAAATTTGTGTTAATAAACAAAATAATAATGTTTGTTGTTGCATATTTGAATGTTTTGTATTCAAATTTATGGAAATAAACAAAATAATGTTGTTTTTGTTTTTTTTAGAATCCAAAAGAGCAGAGAGCTCCGATTCTCTGTTTCAAGATTCCTTCTTCAACTCAGGCATACCATCATTCGGGTAAGCATTATTAATCTTTATCCTTTTCCTTTTTTTCTAGTTGTCACCCACCTTTTCACAAATCTAAATGATGATTTTATACCTTATGAGGACCATTCTTTTAACCTTGGAACATGTTATGATGATCATTTTATTTGCAGATATCACAGGGCTTTGAAGAAAGAAAAACAATCTTAAATTGTAGATTACATATTCTTGAACTTTAATAGGCATCCCATCATTTGGGTAAAATATTAAATTGATCTCATCTTCCCATCTTTGTATACTTTCCCACCCTTTCGCAAATAAAAATGAGTATTTGAATTTAGTTTCTATTATTTGTAGACTATTCCATGGCTAAAAACTCTTAAATTGCAGATTAGATATAAATTTGTGACCCGGCTTCATCAAAACCCACTACTTGTTGGCAAAATTTGAATTTTCCCCACTGGGACCAATTTTCAACTTTTAAGGCCAATAACTGCAAAACAAAATTACCGACAAGTGGGTTTTGATATAGCTGGTCAGATTAAGGATCATCATTTCTTCTATAAGATGCAAAAGAGTTAGCGTTAGTGTATTCTTTTTTCTAATAAACACTGATATTCAGAAGCAAGGCCTTGTCAAAATGCTTGTCAAAAAGCCTTGTCAAAAGGCTAGACAGAATGATGATTTGTAAGTGTATAACACACTATGTCTACAGTACTGAAATATTTCTGGCATTTTTAATATAGTTTATACCTGCATATAACGTTATTGTACTATTAATCATAAATGGCACACAAATTAAAATTGACAGTTAAAATTGAGATGGTCTTGCAGCATTACTATGCATTATATATCTTGTAGCCAATTCACAAAAGCAAAACTTCACCATTTATGGCATTTAATTATATAATCTGGCTGCGGTATTCATATCATACATATGAATACCGCAGACAGATAACAAATCGTATAGTATGTCACAATTTATATCTCTTTGTTATTTTGCCATTTGAAGATGGAGCCATGTGTAATGACACAAATTTTATCACAATATTAAATTTACATACCCAAGGTATTTACTCATATTGCAATGCTAGAAATCAACTCTTTTTTCCTTGTGTCCCAGTCGTGCTAGTAAAACGTGATTTTTGAATTTGTAGTGGCCTCAAACTGGAATGTGGTGGCCCCAAACAAAGAAAAACATGAACAATTCTTTTACGTAATTTGGCAGTAATGATATTTGTGTGGCCCAAAGCTAATTCTTACTGGTCCCTGGCTAGCGGACCTGTACAAATTTTCGAGTATTGCATAATATGTGGTCACAAAAATATATTTCACTCCCATATAATTCGCCCAACCTCCTCCCCACTCAGCCAAACCCATGCGCCTAGTCGTCTTCGCTCCGGGGTCCTATTCGATCCCTATGGCGACTTGTGGAGCATCTTCCCTCGTAACGGGTAAGGGTTTGCTGGATGTGAGGTTGCCGTTAATAGCAAGAAACCCCTTGAGTTAATGTTTACCTTTGCTGGATGTGAGGTTGCCATTAGCAAGAAACCCCTTGAGTTAATGTTCATGTACCCTTTGCTCGATGTGAGGCTGTTGTTTTAATAGCAAGAAACCCTAACCCCTTGCTGTGAAAGAACGACAACCAGATGTAGATTGTGTCATGAATATCCCATGTGTTGCTATTATGAATTCACTGTGCTGTGGCTTCATGTAATGTACATTATTTTCTTTTAGTGATAAACAGAGGTATTTATAGTTTTATACCTGGTCCCGTATTCATAAAACCCTGCTAGCTTATAGTTACATGCAATTGTCTATTACAAATGATACAGATTATTGAGCAACATACATGTACAGTCCCCTAGTCCCCAACTTGGCTTCTAAAGCTGGTTTTGCCTTAGGTACCCACTATAAGTTAACCCTAGTTTGCAACTATAATTATCTAGCCACATCATCCAAAATAGTCTTAGTATGAAACTAATCTAGTGGACTTTTATGAATATGGGCCCTCATAACCATTTAATTATTAAGTACAATAGTGTACATGGTACATATGTTTACAGCACTTGCAAGTTTGTTAATTCATGGTAAGCAGTAATTTATAGTGCGAAACACGAAATCAACCCTTACTTATAAAGTCCCAGTTGCTTTTTTTATAGATTTTAGCTTTAAATTTTTGTTTTTTATAATAAAAACATACCGTACCCTTGCATTTTGAGTTTTGAGTTCAAATGAAAGAAAAGGCAGATTGAATGATAGATTCTTTTCACATTTACTGTTTTAGAATTTAGCTTCAAAAAGTAGGAATTTAACTGATACAGATTTGCAAATGATATAATTCATATATTGTATCAATCCCTTCCCATCCCAACTTGATTTGAGGTTTGAAAGAGTCAAAATCGAGGTTTGGTCTCGGCCTAAAATAGCTGTTTTAGATTTTATGTTGAGAAATGTGCTGTTGCTTGCAGTACTTGCACATTCTACTTACCCACTTGTAAACCTTGTATTAATGTAGCTTGCACATTAAAACAGAACAAGACTTTTACATTTCCGTTACCTGTATTTCATGTATAAATAAATAAATCTATCCATATTTATTTGTTTGAATTCATATTTATTTGTTGCACACATGTAATATAGTTTTATGCTCTATGTATGCATTACAAGAATGTAATTTGGCAGTGAAACACGTAGTAAATCAAAGGCCAATGTCCTTACAGGATTCATGAAGTCCAGAACCCTGGTTATTTTAACTTTGTTTTGTTTTGTTTTGGTTGCCTTAGAAGGCTAAGTTCATCCTAAGATGTCATCATGCAATTTTCAACCATGCTTGTACAGTATGTTATACATTTTTATTTTAAAATAAATATGATTTTTGAAAATGAATCGGGAAGAATTCCTGACTTGATATTTAATCCCATTATACATGCATGATGCCTTAACAAGGTTGCGCCTTAGGAAAGTGTAGTCAAGCTGCCTTGCTCGTGGCTTATACATGTTTTTGAAGTCTTAGTCAATCCAATTATGCCATATGTAATTTAATTTGCAATCATACGTTAGTGCATTGACATTTGGAATGTTGTTCAAGTGGCAGTAATACATGCTAGCATGAGTTTTCCACTGGGTGCTAATGTGAAGTGCTGTTTGTAAGTTATAAAACTGTATTCTTGTTTTACAGTGTACTGATCATAGGCATACCGAGGAGGGGGGGGGGGGGTGTTTGGGATGTTAAACACCCCCCCCCCCCCTCTTTAGCGAAAAAAATACTGTTTTAGGTATTCAATCACACCCCCAACTATGCCACTAAATGAAGGTAAAACACCCCCTTGAAAAAATTCCTGGGTACGACTATGGTACTGATATCCACCAAAATTGGCCTAAACAGTTACACATATAAATGTGTAAATTGCAGGGAAAATAATTTTTTATTTGAAATTTGAAATCAAGTTGAACTAACATCCCAAAACAAAACAAATGAGGAATTACACAACAGAAAACAGAAGAAGATTCGAGCATGAATATTGGGTTGTGGTGTGATGTTGTTTGATAGCCAGTTTCTAATAATCAGCTGAGGGATGTGCATGATATATTTTGGGCTAGGTTCTCTGAAGCCCAGAATTACATTTTAAGAAGATTTGAAAATCCATTCATTCGAATGGTCTCTTAGCCCCTGAAGAAGATTCTGCTAGGATCAAAAATGTAGGCCCTATATTGGATCCTATCTTATACCACCGGCGTTAGTATAGTAGATAACTGATAAGCAGTAGTATTTTGCATCACGATTTGAATTTGGTATAAACACAAATTACACAATATTACACATTCTCCTTAGACCCCAATCCAAGTGATTTGGGGACCAGTCTTGAATGTGTTAAAGGGGCCATCACAAAACGGAGCCCGCCGGACTTCTCTGCGGAATACGGCCGGTGTCTGTGCGAATACTGCGGGCTCCGCCGACGTTCGCAGGGCACCGAAACCTGCTCCCAAATTAAGCGATTTTCGCCCGACTCCTTTCGTTTACTGTGACGGGCGTCTGATTTCTGATCACTAATGTTCATAGGGTTCTCCCGAGCCCCGTCCAATATGTGACGGGGTAGATTTCAAGCGGGAAAATATGCTCGAATCCCTGGCAGATTTTAAATTCGGCGACTCTTGGGCGATCTATACATTCGGCCGGGGTCCGTTGCATTTGTGACGCAGGCTTAAAGGGGTAGTTTAGTTTTGGTAGAGAGGGCGCTGCACATCACAATTTTTTTGTGAGATAATGAAAAACTGAGTGTCGAATTTGAGAGAACATGCAATTTTAATGGCAGAATAAACTTTATTTGGTCAAAATCGGTCCAGAAACAGCTGAAATATCAATAAATATATTTGATCTTATAATTATTTGGGGCCCAAATAATTAGATGATTTTTTCAAAAAATTTAAAAAATGCTTACACTTTTTCAAAAATGTTCAAATGCGTTTTTTAAATAGTTGTTGATGATCTATCTACTTGATCATTATTTCAATAGAACATCACATGCATTATTTTGTATGAAAAATGGTTGAAACCAATGCCTTTTTAGAAAGCGCCCTCTTGTGTTTTAATGGCTCTTTTTGAATGATAACAGGCTTTTTACTTAGTCGTTTGTAATTTTGTATACCTTTCGAGCATGGTGGAGTAATAACTATTAGTTTATAATGTTACTGTCCACGTTTGGTTACTAAAGTTCAGCCTTACCAAAACTGTACTACCCCTTTAACAAAAATAGGAGCGAACATCCCCAACAGGTGACCGATTCTTGCATCCATTGATTAAATTGTTGGTGATTTGTTTTGTGAATTATTATTGCCCTGATATGTTATTTTGACACAATAGTTTTTATTTTTGTCTCTCCCCCTTTAACAACCTCCCTCTGTGTTCTGCATGATGGATGGATGATGTTATTTGAATGCATGCAACCTTTGACCTTTGACCTCCCGTGTGCAGTGGGGTTAGCAACTTTAGCTCGTTCGAAAGTGGCTTTGGAGGATTCGGCGGCAGCGGGTGAGTTTGTAGTTAGATTGATAAGATACCCCTAAATGTGGAATTTTAAAATTTACTATTTAATTATTGATAACTTGTCAAAAAGATAATATCTTGTAAAATACGGGTTGAGGTTATTTTTCTTTATATATTCAAATTTTTGTGGTTGTCTTTCTCCTTGGGATATTTTAACAACAATTCGATAGTTAAATGTTGCTTGTAAGTAATTCGATAGTTGTCTACGTTTAATGTGTTTCATATCTGTTTCTAATTTTCTAGATTTCTTCACTGTAGAAAAGGCATTTTTTATTTGATTGTTTAAATTTTCAACGGATCACTGATAATTTGAACTCTTTTCATATTGAATAAATGAAAATGAGAAAAGAAAAATATGCTTCGCCGGGAATCAAACTTGAGACCTCCGGATTGCCTGACCGGTGCTCGGCCATCGAGCCACAAAGACCTTTGAATGGGGGACGTTCCCATAAAACCCTTTTCATTGCTCGTATAGTCAGAAGCTATATAAATCTGGCACTAACCCAAGGATAAATTTGATAAATAAATCAACTTTTGGAAGGAAAGTGTGAGGGATCACCCAAAGTGATGCAGCTTTTTGTTAATCAAATTCAAACAAAGGAAACTGATATTGCATACCTTTTATCTCTGCAGCAAAAGGAGAAGAGTGAAACTTTGTAAAATATATAGGAAAATATGGTTTTTCTTATTTTTTTAACACGATTTTCACTGCCAGGTTTAATGGAATAAAGAAGTAAATTTATGTGATTTCTAGTTCTATTATTTCATGAAACAGCAGCAAAAACCTATCAAATTATACCACAGGCATGACTTTTTCCACCCTATTATGATTTTATTTATAATTTACTATTTGTTATCATCATGAGAAGGAATCGACGATGCTGAAATAGAACTGACATATTTTAAGTACAACACGCGAGTCTTGACCGGCCATGTTGGCTCTTCAATAATAAATTTTAACATTTTTAAAGAATTAAAACACTTGTTTTTAATGATTTTATTTGCCAGGTTTACATCATTTTCATCATCATCGTCGTTTGGAACACCCGCATCCAGCAGTGGCGTAAGGCGGACGTCATCAACGACGAAGTTCATCAATGGGAAGAAGATCAAAACAACAAAGTAAGAGACTATTTTGATTATTATGATTTCCACAATTCTTTTGTTTTTCTTTAAATGATTGTGAAGACTTGATTGTATTGTATTTTTTTCAACATTTTCAAATTCTTGCTCATCATAGTGAAATTTAGTTTGCTTGATTCAAGCATCTGCTTAAAATTTTTCTTTTCCCCCCAAATACTTGCCCAAATGTAATTCTAATCAGACAAATGATCAAGTAGCACTATTTTAAAGGGATAGTTGAGTATTGGTCAAACTTAACTTTAGTAACCAAAACCTGCATCATTACGGTACAAACTAATAGTTATAACTCCACCATGCTCGAAAGGTATACACAATTACAAACGACTAAGTAAAAACCCTGTTATCATTAAAAAAAGAGCTGTTGCAACTCAAGAGGGTGCTCTCTAAAAACGCATTGGTTTTAGCCATTTTTTCATACAAAATTGTGCATTTAATGTTTTGTTAAAATAATGATTCAATAGAGATATCATCAACAACTATTTAAAAACCTATTTAGATTTTTTTCAAAGTAGTCTATTGTATTTTTCTAAAAAGTCAAAATGTCCCCCGGCCGGTAGACCTATGAATACAATATCTTGAAATAAAAATGTTCAACTATGAGACCATTTGAAAGGGAATGATTCTCATTTTATATGTTTTATTCAAGGAACTTTCAAATGGAATTAAAACCAACCAATTTAGTGTCAAGGGGCATTTCGGGAAGTACCAATACTCAAGTGTACCTTTAAAAAGGGGTTTGGGTTGATGATTATTGCGTGTTGTAATCCAAATACGGATTACTTTAATGATATTGTGATGAATATTTGAGACAAGGAAAACATATCATGACATTAAAAACATGCAACATTTTAAAGTGCAACTGTGATATTAAATCTCTACTGAGACACTTATTATGCCATAATTGTGCAAGAGCAAGTAATAGCAAGTTTCAGTCTCGGATATGAAAAATAAGCGAGTTTGTAGCTTGAAATGATTTCACAGACAATGCACTAATACCAGTATGTGACAGACGGTCTCAATCTATAACACAGGTCTGTAAATTAACAAACTCATACATGTTTTGGGGGATAGTCATTACCCATATGATTGAAAAAAGAGGGACCCTGGTAGGTGATGATAGATTTACAGGGTGTTTTGTCATTGCCATTGTGTGATATAATCGTCATAAGTGGGAATCGAAGATGCTCAAGCAAGGCTGAAATCTTTTCAGTACAACTTTTTTTAAAGGAAGTTTATTAGTTATTCCACTTGGTTTAATGTAATGATAGTGTTAAGCCCAAAACATTATTCAATTTTTCAACTTGTATATATATATTAGAGTAATAGTAATCACAAAAAATAGATATTTGGACTGGATGTACATCATGTACGGAAGGAACGTTCCTGATGTGTGGCTGCCGTAAGCCAAGATCTGTAAAACAAAACAAAACAAACAACAGATTGAACCTACATTCTTGGTCATTGTTACAGCTCGTTTTTAAATTTGTTAAATTTAGATATGTAGCAATGTGTTATTGCATGATGTGGTCTGCTCTCTACCCAGTAGGTATATAATTGGTTGGGTGTTAATTAGCCTGTAGAGCATTTCAGACTGGTATGCTCCCCAGGGAGTTGAAATGGTGCACACAAAAATTGTGCAGGTTTTAACTATACAGCCGACCAAGGATAATAATAATAACGCGCCTCAGAATAGTGTAGCTAGGTGAACAACATACTATAAATGCCATTATTGCATGCAACATGTATGTTTTTGTAACAAACAGGATTAGGCAATAAGAGTAGTTTCAGGTTGGTTGGTTTTGAACTGAACCATTCATGTTGAATTGATTTGTTTTTCACTTTACCATACATGTCATTTATGTTGTCATACATGATGTAGACCGATGTTTTGTGTGTGTATGTGTTTGTCTGCGTCTGAAAGGAAATCCGGAGGCATAAGGGTACCAAAATAGGAACTGCCAGATTTATTCATTACAGATTTTAATAGCACTTTAGTATTTACTATATTTGCCAGTGTATAAACCGCACCTGTGTATTAACCGCTCCCCCCTTTTTTTGGCAAGTTTTTTTGAAAAAAAGTGTGGTTAATACGCTATAAACCGCACCCGTGTATTAACCGCACCCCCATTTTTGAAATTTCTTTTTTGAAAAAAGGTGCGGTTAATACACATAATACACATAATAGTTTCGGGTTGGATGGTTTGGTTCTGAAGTGAATTATGTTGAAATGATCGTCTTTCACTTTGCCATGTTATTGACATTGTCGTACACGATGTGGAGTGTGATGCTCTGTTTGTTCGTTTGTTTGTTTGCTTTCAGAATGTGTCTGGAAAGAAAAAAATATAGAGATGCAATGCTCCGAACATATGATTGCTAGATCTATTCATTATAGTTTGCTAGATCTATTCATTATAGTTTGCTAGATCTATTCATTATAGTTTGGCCAATATTTAGCACTGCAGTATTTAGTTTCGGGTTGGATGGTCCTAAAGTGAATTATTCATGTTAAATTGATCTCCTCTCACCTTACCATGTCATCATTTACGTTGTCATACACGATGCAGAGTGGCATTTTCTGTCTGTTTGTTTTCTCACGGTTGTGTGTGTTTGAAAGGAAATATGGAAACGTAATGCTCCAAAAATATGATTGCTAGATCTATTCATTATATTTTGCTAGATCTATTCATTATAGTTTGCTAGATCTATTCGTTATAGTTTGCTAGATCTATTCATTATAGTTTGGCCAATATTTAGCACTGCAGTATTTAGTTTCGGGTTGGATGGTCCTAAAGTGAATTATTCATGTTGAATTGATCTCCTCTCACCTTACCATGTCATTTACGTTGTCATACACGATGTAGAGAGTGATTTTCTGTCTGTTTGTTTTCTCACGGTTGTGTGTGTACTTGAAAGGAAATATGGAAACGTAATGCTCCAAAAATATTATTGCTATATATTATATTATATTATATAGCTTTGCCAAAATTTGGCACTTCAGTATTTATGTCGTAATAAAATTTTTAGGCTCAGATGGTTCCGAACTGAACCATTCATGTTGAAATGATCTTATTTCACTTTGCCCTGTCATTTACACATAGTTGTATTAGATGCAGGATGTAAGAGTGTGATGTATGGTGTTTGTTTTCATATATGGTTGCAAGAGTCTGAAAGAATATGTAAACTTGTGATGTATGTCTTGTATACTAAACCAAAACTGTACTATCCCTTTTACCCCTATCCTGGTGGCCTATTAATGGAAGTAGACAAGGGATTTCCATCGCGATAGATCACTTCTAATGGCCCGGTCAGATATCAACGGATATCGGAAACGTATGCCCAACGAATAGACAATTTGCGAAATTAAATTATCCGGTGATGAAAGTCGTCTCCATTGCTTCATGTACAAAACATAGAACAACGTACATCACCGGACAAGGAACGGACAAGAAACGTATAGAACGGATGGAAAATTTAGCTCTCCGTTTGACATCCGTTTGCGCAATCCGTTGATATGTGACCGGGCTATTAACCAGAAAGATAGGTTGTTTAGCTGGTGTTATATATGTATGTTTATCACCTGACTTAGTAAATACAGTACATGAGCTGCCATGTAATATTTTTGGATATTACATGGCACTGTTACATGGCAATTCAGATGATAAAACAGTTGTTAACTTTGCTGTCGGGAAAATCATGGAATGTTCCCCTCGGGATTTTAAATGCTATTTCGTGAAGAAAATAAGTCCCTCGACCGTCTCGGGACTTATTTACTCTTCCCTCAATAGCATTTAAAATCCCTCGGGAGTGGAACATTCCGTGCTTTTCCCTTCACCACCAGTTAACAACTGTATAATGTTCCCCTTGCATATATATGTGCATCTTGTCACTGTCATGTATTATCCCATTCAGGATGGGTAACCAAAATACTCAGTGTACAAACATATAAATGTTGGTCTTTGTCTTCAATACCAAAGTGCAAATGTCTTTTCTTTTACCTTGATACATCACTACTTAATATTTGAAGAGAATAACAGGTTGATTAGCCGGTGTTTATACGTTATGTATGGTCCCCTTGCATATTAAAAGTTCATCATGCCACTATCCATCTATTATATATGTATGAATTGAATTCATACATGAACTTTGAATTCATTGAATTCAAAGTTCATCACAGCGTTTGCAAGCTAAAAGGCCATGGCATGCCAGGGGGTGTTATTATTGACATGTGTGCGATGCATTCATTTGAGGCGCTAGCAAATTAGCTAGTGGCATAGCCAGGGGGTTGTTTCACAAAGATCCTATTAATTAAAGTTAGACTTAAAAATTATGGAAAGCCATTATATGTTATGTTATTTTTGAAATGCAACAATAAATTGTGTTTTAAAAGCATAACAATTTTCTCTTATCAAATATCAAGAAGATTTAATATTATTGATGTTAAATTGATTCAAAGTCTCAAATATGTGCACTTTTGCCCTTAAATATAGTTTTCATTTCAATGCTACAAATGGCTTTCTAGTCCAACATAAATTTAAGTTCACTTACCCCAGGTATCAACCCAGTGGAAGGCGGGGGGGGGGGGGGGGTTGATAAAATAGCACCAGGATTCCCAATGGGGCAGCTTTTGCATCAAAAAGAGGTATATGGTTGACTATCTTTACTGGGTAGCAACAAAAAAGAAGATACAAATGGTGCTGAAAAGTTAACAAATTACAGAGAAAAACAATTATGTGAGGGTTGTTTTCATTACAAAAACATTAAAGGGTACCACCACACAAAAATAATATTTTTATTTTTTTATTTTTATAAAGATAACATCTTTAGTAGTCCATTCCATCAACAAGTTCAGAAAAATATAATTCCAGAAAAAATATATAATTGGAAAATGCATCACCATTCTAAAGCATGTGTTCATGGGTCTGCGTGTACGAAGACTACCTTTGTCCAGAGCAAACGAATCGTCCGGGATTCTATTGTCTCCAAACGTATGCATGGCGCACTCACAAATGTTTGGCGCGTACAGAACCACAAAATAATACTGGTTCTGTAAGTTGTGGTAGTTAATTGCATCGTTTATGGATTACACAACCCTTTGCAAAATGTTGGGTATCTATTTGATATTACAAAATGGTACCAAAACATATAATTATAATGTTGTTCTTTGCCTGGTGGTCCCCTTTAAGAAACTTGTAAACAAAATATCTAGCTTCTTGTCAAGGAAATTTACTTTATTTGACACCTTGTTGCATCATTGTCAGAGTCCACAGATTATTTAGTCTTTCTTTTAGAGGGTAGAACCTACAGGAGGACAGTTAAGGGGGCAACAATATCCACATGTAAACAAAAACATCTTAGCTACCCCCCCCCCCCCCCCACCCCCCCCCCCCCCCCCCCCATTGCCACTCTCTTTAGCTATGCCATCACAAATTGCATTCCCACACCCCTATCCGGTACTTTCATGTATACACTGTATTTAATCCCCACTGGTGGCCGACAGCCCGATCGTGTTTCTCCTATCAAGCTATTAAAGGGATCTAGTAACTTTGTTGAGATGTGCAAAAACTGATGAATGGTTGATGCAATGTATACTGTTGTTATCTCATATGTCCTCAGGGTATTGTGTGAAAATTTCAGGTCAAATGGACAATGTATGGCCAAGTAATGAGCGAAAATGCAAAGTGATATTGGGTGATATTCACCAACTCACTGCATTCACTTTGTACAGGGATGAAAATCTCGCCCGGAGATTTTCTTATCTAAATACTTCAATCATACATATCTTTGTAATGAAAGGGAAATTTGAAAAACCGAAAGCTGTCCCATGATTTTATTGTTAATACGAATACAACAAGGTATAAAGGAACCGCTAGAATTACAATTTTATTTTGAGGATTTGGACAATGTTACTAAGTCCCTTTAATGCATACCAAGATAGCTATTCCTGAAACCTACAGTCTTAGTACCAGACTCCGTGGTTATGACCCTGCATCTCTTTAAACCGGTTGAGGAGACTGGTCCTGAAAGTTAGTGAAATACTCGGGCTGAGTTCCATAGAGAATGCATGTTGTTATACCAACATGAAAATTGTCTTCAACGCCCGGGGCAATACACTTCTTCTCTTTATTTGAATTTATCAAACTGATGTATGACAGTGAAGTATCATGTACATGCCCATCGTTGCCCATACAGCACATAAAGCACATTGCACACCAAAATAGAAAGTCTTCAAATCTAGTTTTACAAATACTATGTACACATTTTTCTTATAATTTAGGTACTGATTAATGAAAAAACAGATATTTATTTATGGTGAAATTAGGAAGATTTATTTTAAAATACAATTTTAAGAAAAGGAAGAATAGAATGGTTCCAATAGAGGGTCTGAGAATCAAAGACTAATCCTCTTCATGTCTCATCAGCTGAAATATAAATATCACATTTTGTCAGACTGCAACAATTTATTACAGACATTAGTTATGTGAACATGAGATGAACCACCATTAACACAGATCTATAAGTAGATCTATGCAGAGACACAGTTAGCAAAAAGAAAGTTTATCTCCCCTTCACCCAGATGTGTCATCGGCTCCGGTTTTCACTTTCATACAATTACCATTGTGCAGCTAATTAGTTTTGTGAACATTAGATACACTACCATTGACATCATGCAGAGACACAAATAGCAACTAGTAAGTTAGTCTGCCATTCACCCATATGTATCATCGGCTCTGTTTTCACATTTCTCAGATTACATTGATGCAGCTATTAGCTCTGTGAAATCTAGATGCTTCACCATTGACACATTTATTTATATTTGTCTGTACAGCGTACTAGTACTGTAGATGCATAGACACAATAAGCAACTAGCAAGTATATCTGTCGTTCACCCAGATGTGTCATCGGCTCAACTTTTCATTCGTCAGACAACAATGTTGCAGACATAAGTTCTGTAAACGTTAGATGCACCATCATTGACATATATGCATATATTTGTCTGAACAGAGTACTTTAGATGCATGACACAGTTCACAATGTTCAAAAAAGTTTATTTGCCATTCACCCAGGTACATGTGTCATTGGCTCCACATTTCACATATATTAGATAACAATATCATCTGACTTAGTAAAATACGCGTCGGTGATTGGCTAAACACGGTCACATGACTGGGGTGTCAATTTGGTATGACACTGCACCAGAGAGGTATGACACCCACCCGCGATTCAATCAACATTACAATACCGGTACGTACGGTACCGTATCGTACCGCTATAGACCGTACCGTACAATAATCATTCTTCTCGCAGCCTCGCAGGCACCAAAATCAAACGAAAATCAGCGATTTCCAGTACAATTTGATCAGATAATTACCTGATTAACACAATCGAAGGAAACAATCAACACATATTTCCGATATAGAAATGCAGTGATCGGAACATGTTGAGATATTAGTGCGGAGAGAGGCAAATTACGTACGAAAATCGACTGTATTGTGCACAGGCTATGTACTGTGTGTTGTGTTGTGTTGCGTGATGTGTGTGTGTGAGTGAGTGAGTGAAAAGCCCAACGTCCACGAAACAGATCTTTTAGATGATAGTCACAGATCATAGTCAGATGATATAACAGTTGTTAACTTTGTTGTCGGGAAAATCATGGAATGTTCTATTAAATCCTCAGGATTTTAAATGCTATTTCGAGAAGAAAATAAGTCCCTCGACTACGTCTCGGGACTTATAATCTTCCCTCAATAGCATTTAAAACCCTCGGAGTTGAACATTCCGTGATATCACCTCCACCACCAGTTAACAACTGTATAATGTTGCAGCTATTACGATTATCTCGGTGAACATTAGATGCACCACCATTTGACACAGATATATGTGACCGGCTATAGCAAAACCTGGCACTTGTCGGTAATTTATGTTTTGACGAAATAGGCATTTTCAGTTCACGCAATGTGTGTAAAAGACTTATGATTGTAAAATTTAAACAATCATATCTTCGCCAATTATTGACCAATTAGTTAGAACAAAGGATCAACTAAAAGCTTGTGATTTATGAAAATTTACATTTTTATTTTTACCAACAAGTGCCGGGTTTTGCTATAGCCGGTCACATATAGATCTGTAGATCTGATGCAAAGACACATTTAGAATCTAGAAAGTTTATCTGCCGTTCACCGAGATGTATCACCGGATCAGGTTTCTATGTCGGAGGGTTAGTTTAGTGAACATTAGATGCACCTCAATTGACAAATACTGCTGCAATGATGTCATTAACAGCAATACAGTCATTAACAGCAATAAAGTTTGTCTACTCTTCAAGTTCAACTCTAGATCTATGCTCTTCCGTAGGATCCTTAATCTGGCTAGATGCACTGCCACAATTGCTATACCTTCAAAAAAGAAAGTTAATCTACCCGGAGGAAAAAGTATAAATTATTTTTCGGGGGAAACTTTCCACGCTCGTCTGCATTAAATTAACACCCTAGATAATATTTGTTTAGCATTGAACGCTACATGTATGCTAATTTATAAGCCGGGGCCTTTTTATGATTTTCTAGGGCTCCCTTTGGCATTTCGGGCCTCGGGGGGGCTAAATCGCCCTTAAAGCCCTGTGTATTTTCTTCACTGCATCTTCCATTCACCCGTGCTCTTCCAACCCCAGGCTATCTTCACTGTGAGTCACTGTTAAGCCTGTATCTCCAAATGTCATCCATTCATTAGGAGGAGTGAATGTTGACAAGTGCACCACACACAGCATCTTTTTAAAGGGAATTATCAGTATTGGACACAGAGCACATGATGATGCACATCATATTCAGAGATTAAAGGGAATTACCAGTACATGTATCGACACAGAATGCATCAATATTAGATTGGAGGGATTCATCAGTGGTGAAGACAGAACATACACAGCCTGATATGAGGATAAAGGGAAAATTAGTTAGTTATTGTACACAGAATGCACAGCCTTTTTTTATGAGATTAAACTTGCATACGAGTACATTTGTACAGGAAATTTTCATCAACATTTTGTGTTCTTGCACCACAGTTATGACAGTTTACCTGTCTAAATAGCAAATTTATACATTATATGCCAAAGGATTGCCATTTAGTATTTTGGTACATTATAATCTATCTAGAGACGTCATAGCTACTCAGAAGAGAATGCATGTCTAAACATATATTCTTTGTTGAAAGTGAAAATGCATTTCAAGTATTGTATGTGAATAGGAAGGCAACTCGAGCAATACTCAAGGAGAAAGTGTGACTTACTATATTTGAATCCGACTTGAAAGTGAAAGTTCTGTTCAGTTTTCAACAGTACTTGTTCTTAGTTTGAAACAATAACATTGTGATGATCCGTCAGACCAATTGTCGCCGGAACAAATGTAGGACTGGACTAAACCTGAATATCACTTGTTAAGAAAGAAAAAAATTCAAGTAGGCTGTTCAAGAGAGAGGGGTAAAGCAATTTGAGAAGCGTGCCTTTTTTCTCATGGAAGAAAAAGGGTGACTAAACATGAATGCTCTAGTCTTGAAGCTGTAGTACTTAGGGGAGACCATGATGGATAAAGGATGCTTGAGAAGTGCTCATTCATATCGAAGAGATACTGGCTAAACATTAATGTTTGGAAATGAAAATGCTTGTCTTTTTGAGTAGGTTTATTAAGAGGACGGAGTGGTAAAGCAATTTGAGATGTTACGTACCTTTCAAATGTGAATAAACATATTTGAGACCATGATGGATAAAGAATGCTTGTATAAATGCTCATCCATTTTTTAAGAGAAAGTGACTAAACATGAATGGGCCTCGTTGAAAATGAATCAAAATGCTCTTCAAGTGGGGTGTTTGGTAACTTGAGAAGTTCATCTGCTTGTTTACTTTGAAGAGAAAGTGTGACTCACTCTGAATGTGACATTCGCTGAAGTGCTAAGGCTATTGGTATTCAATACACATTTTGGGTAGGGTTTTGAGATGATGAATGTACTATAGGCTACTTGAGAAATGCATACTTGTTTACTTTGTACTGGAAGTGTGAATCATTCTGAATCTGATGTTAACCCGTTCCCTTCGAGATTCTGAAATCTCCATTGACTTTGTACACAACCCACCCGGTTCCCGTAGTCAATGGGTTAAATAAAGTGCTTAGAGGCTATGTTAGGGTGGTGAAGCGGTAGGCTACTTGAGAAGATCATCTGTTTGTTCATAAGGAAGAGAAAATGTGATTCAATGTGTATATGATGTTAGAGGAAGTGCTAGATAAAGGCTATTGCATATTACCATTTGTTGTGGACGTGGTGTGGCAAGATCGGTAGAGCGCGCGCTTTCTGATCTCGAGATCCCGAGTTCGAACCCAGCCCACTCCGTTTGTCCTTCAGCAAGACAATTAATCCACATTGCTGCTCTCTACCCAGGAGTATAAATGGGTACTTGGTCGGGTGTTAATTAGCCTTCAGCGCCCGTTGGGCTGCTGGGCTAGTATGCTCCCCAGGGAGTTGAGATGGTGCGCAAGATAATTGTGCGGGTTTGACCTGTACCTGATGACCAAGGGTAATAATAATGCGCTTAGAAACATTGTATTAAGCGCTATATAAATGTGATATATTATTATATTATTTGTTAGTAGGGTGTTAGGGTGGTGAAAGGGGTATGCTACTTAAGAAGTTCAACTTGTTTTTAGGTTGTAGAGAAAGTGTGAATCGATCATTCTGGATCTGATTTGAGATGAAATGCCGGGGCCTACTTTATTTTAGTTGCATTTAATGGCAGCTGTTAATATAAGTAGCCACCATTATTATTATTATTATTATTTTATTATTATTATTATCATAATTATTATTGTTATTATCATTAGTGAATAGGACCCAGCTTTTGTAATGTTGCTCGTGTTTCATAGCAATAAAGTGCATATTTTGTCTTTTTTTCACTTCTCTCGCACTCAATCCCAAATCTACGAGAACAGACAAGAGTCGGAGAACAACCGTGAAAACTGGAAAGTGACGTCCAAGATCGACAGCAAATAAAAGACGCTGTTTGCTTGATTGAATAATTCTGGGGTTAAAAACATGAGCATCTTTTTTTCTGTTTCTTTCTCTCCTCCTCTCCCACTCCCACTCCCAGGATCTACACGAATGGACAAGAGAAGGAGAACAAGGATGTAAATGGGAAAGTTTAACCCATGAAAGTTAATAGAGTGGTGAAGTGTGACATCATCAAAAATCTATTTTTAGAATTTTCAAATTTGAACTTCATCTTCCAAAAGAGCATCAAAAATAGGCAATCAGTGTTATATTGCTCTGGTTCATTATATGAACCAGAGCAATATAACACTGATTGCCTATTGAAGTAAAATTCATTCGGATGGTCATATCTCAGCCAATACTTAACATATTCAATCGATATTTGGTATTTGGACATTATTTTTGATGCTCTTTCGGAAGATTTTTAAATTTTAAAATTCTAAAAACGGATTTTGATGACGTCATAGCTCCTGTACTCTATAGCAAACAAATGATACTCTCAGCCTAATAAAAGATTCAATGAATTTGTTATTATAACATTATCTTTCTTTTTTTCCTCTCTCTTCCTCTCTCAATTGCAGGATCTTTGAAAACGGACAAGAAACGGAGATCAAAGAAGAGGATGGCAAAGTGACATCCAAGCTAGTCAATGGCAAACAAATGATGATGCTAACATCTTGAAGACTGGATAATCTACTGTTAAATCTATTAGAGGGATGGTCTTTTCATTTTGTGTTGATCTTTTCTTCAGGATTGGGCACAAGTACATTTACATGTCATTTGTACAACATATAGATAATTACAGTCAAACCTGTCTATAAAGACCACCAAAGGGCTACAAAATATGTGTTTTTGTATGAACAAGTAGTCTTTATAGACAGGTTAATTTACATGTGAAATGTTTCTTTACTTCCCTAGAAACTCAAGACACATGTGGTCTTTGAAAGGTCCTTTTCATGTACAGACCTGTAGAATACTGTATAGCTTGACTAGAATAGATGTCTTGTAGTTCTCGTATTTAGTTTATTTTTATTTTATAGCTTGAAGAAGTTGACTATTGTCATCTCAAAATTGAAATGAACAAACTTGTACATTTACAAGATGCCAGCAGAGTTGAGAAAGTGTAAAGCTTTGATGAAATTGACCGTTTTCAATGCAAAATTGAAACGAACAAAATAATCCAATTACAAAGAGACAGTAGAGTGAGGATTACTGGTGTAGTGGTCAGTGGTCTGTTCTTTGTACAAATTAACCTGGGTTCAAAACGTAGGTTGAAAATCTTACTTATTCTAAAGAATATAATTTTGGCACAGTATTCCATTTTAAATCACAGAGTACAGAGCATATTTGTGGAGGGCCCTCTTTAGAAATAAAAATCAATCCCTTTAAAAGTTGAACTAAACTCTTAGTTCTTTTGGGGGGTCTCTAATTATTATACTTGATCTAGCCTTACTATTCGTGTGCAAAACATATGTGTATATTTTTGTGCATATTTGATCACTTTTGATCTCATTTGTCATATTCGAACAATTCTTGTGTTCTTTGTCTTGTACATTTTATATTCTGTTGTTTTTTGTAAGTTTCTGTAAGTACATGTATTTTTTTCTAATTTGTTATTTCTTTGACATGTTTTTCTATATTTTCATTCTAAATTTTTTGATAATGAATTTGTTGATAATATTTCAAAGGGATGTATGTACAGTATCTTAATACATCCCTACAAAACCCATGTGTACATGCATTTTAAAGCCAATACCCGATTTATTTGTCATTTTTATATAGATGTTAATATGAACCATACCATGTATGTTTCTCCAGTTATCGCTCTTTATACATGAAATGCACAACCTCTTTAAAAATTTGACAAATACATCAAGCATAAAATATGAGTTTGAATGAATCTTACATTTGTTATGTCTTGTAACCACACATTTGTTTTCGCTTGTGTCCAAAAAAAGATGCACCTTTTCTATGAAACTTAATCTCGACTATTCTTTATACATCAAAAACATTTGTTGACTTAAGCCCCTTTCAGTATAATTGTACAGTTTATATATTTTGTGAATAGCAAGAAAGATTTATAAGTATTTATAGTAGAAGTAGGAGTGTGATATTCATATGCCGAGAAATAAACATGTGTTTAAGGCAGAACTTGTGTGCGATTTTTGTTTTCTTCAAGAAAAGGATGAGAAAAATGTGCTACATTTATACATAGCAATCATGTTCAAGCTTAAATTAAAATCTTCGTTCTGAGGTTCATTTAGAAAGTATTGTTACTTTTTGACATGTCTGTATTTTTACAAATGCTATTTCAAACTTTTTTTTGGTAAATGAAAGGATATGGTATGATCAATACTAACCGAAACGCTTAAAATGCTTAACCTATTCTCTTCATTCAATGTAAAAAAAAATTTCACTTTGTATTATTTGTTCACTACATTTAAATCAACGCATTCGTGATGGTGCATCTAAATGACAAAAAGCAACTTCAAAAGTGGACATCGATTGTGTTTTAACAATGGGAATGTCATTGATTTTGTTAGGTCCATAAGATATCAATTCACAAAATATAGTCTGCAAAAATATGTGCAAGATATAGAGTGGTGAAGTTTTTTTTAGAATTTTCAAATTTGGACTTCATTTTCAGAAAGAGCATAACAAATAATGTCCAAATACCGAAAATCATATGAATAGGTTTCGTATTGGCTGAGATATGCCCATCCAATTGATTTTTTTTGTCAATAGGCAATCAGTGTTATAGTGCACTGGTTCATAAATTTATGAACCAGTGCACTATAACACTGACTGCCCATTGAAGTAAAATTCATTCGGATGGGCATATCTCAGCCAATACGTAACCTATACCTTTTATTTTCAGTATTTGGACATTATTTGTTATGCTCTTTCTGAAAATGAAGTCCAAATTTGAAAATTCTAAAAAAAGTGTTTTTATGACGTCATGGCTTCTGTACTCTATATGGCACTGGATTGCGATATTATCGAGATGGAAGATGTGACAGAAATCAAAATGGAGGAATTGTTGCTGTACTGTACAATGTATATACATGTATTGCTATTATCTGTAGTTTTACAGCAGTTATCATCTTCTAGCTCAATGAAAACAAAAATGGGGTTTATATTTATGAAATTGTGCTAGCTGTATAGCTTAGATCCCAGTGTTTCGTGAATATTCATCAAATTCAAGGTTTTCGACTAAGAAAAGCAGCAGAGAATGTGTCACATTTCCAGCTGTTTTATCAATTTTAGGACATGATTAGAATACGTGATGTATAAAGTACACTATTGATAATTTCTGCACAATGACTATGCAAGTTAACTGAATTATTAGTGCTTTAGGAGGCAATATCTTGCTAATTATTCAATATCTTGAATTTCTTTTTAACTATTTGTGTTTTTGTGTGTGCTCTCATACTTGGACAAGTAAGATTATGCTGGGTTTTTTTTCAAGATGGTTATTTTTAAAGTTTTAATTTCAAATTCTAAATGTCTTTTTTTTTCACTGTTAGAATAATTCTAGATAATATTTAATTTCAGCTTAAAACCAAAACAAATGCATGTAGCTAAAAAAATTCACAAGACGGTTACGTATTCTAGATATTATAGGTATTCAAATTTCATGTATAATTTAATTACATGTTAGGAAATCCTCACTTTTTTTCCCTACATGAAATTGTCTTTCCCACTTTTTTCTTAGTGCAGGTTTTCAGTGATTAGTCTATTTAAGATTGTAGATGAATATAATTCATGTTTTACTTCACAATAAACACATTTCTGCTTTAATAAACATATGTGTGATCAAAATTGTATATGAACCCCGTACTATCATTAGCATTTTGTTTTTATAGCAGAATTTGATTTATTCTGTAAGGTAGTATCGATAAGACTGATTGTTTACACCGAGAGTTTATCCGTGTAATCTTGAATACATGCAGCACATAATACTCTATGGAAATGATGACATTTTGTTGTTTCTTTACTACCTTATTATTTCTTTAAATTCAGAGGGTTGTATTGTTTAAATGTATGTATAACTTTCAATACAACTCTTAAAACACCTTTTGTATAGGGAGAAAATAAATGGCATATTTTTCATCTGTACAATAGATAAGTAAAACATCAAATTTCCAATAGTTTTTCTTCTACCTTTTACACACAATAACACCAGTGCTATCCTACATTTTCATTTGTATTTTATTCATGCATAACTTTGGAATAAATTCTCTGCTAAATGCAATTTCATTTCATGTTTTGATACTCATTGTAATTCAAACTGCCCTGGTGTGTGTGTGGTGTGTGTGTACGGGCTTACAAATCATCTGTTGAAAAAGCCAGTTTTTAGTTCTTTGCAGATTATAATGTTAAAAGTTTAGGAGCCTCCTAGAAATGCAATGTATGTGTGCATTTTTGTTTTCTTCTCAAAATTAGAAGAAAAAATTGATTTGACACCTTTCTCATTCTCACCCGAAAATATGATTCTTCTGGTTCCGTGACAAAACATCTGGCAGTAATTGCTCTGCGCCACACACACACAAACAATTTTCTGATTGATTAACAAAAATTCTTATACTAGTATTGAAAGGGAATGTACCCTCATTCCCCTCAATGCCAAAATGAGCGTGTGAAATATTGATTTTGGTTTTATGCAGGACAGTTAGTCCGCAGAGCATTTTTCCATCGCAAAAGGTATTGTTACGGAGCATACAGTGTATGTTGGAATAGATGCAGTTACATCATATATTTTCTTCATTCTTCTCAAAATGTTCAAAAAATCTTCATACGTGCGCGTGCGTGTGTGTGTGTATGTGGTTATGTTGGCAAAATGTTTTGAGTGTCTAATTTGGGGGGTGTTGCATAAAGAATTGGAATTAATCGCAAAGTTGTGTTTGATTGCAAATCAGAAAACCTGCGCACTTGAGCAAATCAAAATAGCGCATTTAGACGCATTTTCTGACTTGTGATTAATCTCAACTCTATATGCAACACCCCCTTGGTCAGATAAAATTTATCTGAATTTCCTTCACTCTTATTTCATCTTCTCATGACAATTACTTCATTTTTTAACTACAGTGAAGATAAAAACAAATCACAGGCTCAAGTTCATAAGATATACATAATTCTATAATGTATTTTTGTGTAAGCACTGATGAACAAAGGTCAAATTATTACATAATAATAAACTAAACTTTTCACATTAAAAAGGCAGATAAAACACAGATAATTTTTACTTTAAAATAATGAGGGACATTCAATGATTTGTTATTGTCCTACAAAATGGAAGATAAAATTCAAATAATATTCCTACATATATGGTCCAAATACATGAAAAGTCCATGCACCCTGGCCGAATATTGTCCCGTCAAGAAACATTAATACAATATCCCCAATCATAAGTCTAATTGTGATTAAAAAATAAAGGGACATATATATTATTTTGTTCTCAATTTGTTGCGATAAATAGTTCTAACTACATAAAGAAATTAGCAGAAAATAACAATATGGTAGCAGTCATCAAACCAAATCATCCTACTAGGTAAAGTATCTTAAAATGGTTGAAATGTGTACTTTCGGTAAATTTTAACGTTGCAAAGTTTAACAGGAGTTCATAATTACATAATGCATTACATTATAAATGGTTTTAACTAAATGTTAATGAATTGACATGCAGCTATTTCCAATAAACATGGAAAAATACAATGCAAGTTTAGCTTTAAAAATCATACAAAATTGTTAAAGACATGATTGTTCATGCCTCCCTATTTCTAAAGACGGGTATTCTCATAATTTATGTATTCAATTCAGGTACATCTTGCAAGTAAATAAAAATATTGTTGTTATAATAAACACAAAATCTGCTGTGGGCTTGTATGACCCCAGACCAGAAATATCAGTCCACCGAGACTGTGAAAAACCTAATTCTGAAGTCCCAAACTAATTCCAATTTAAAGCTGTCTCAAGACATGAATTCTAGTCCCGATGTAAAACATGTGGGACAATGATAATGTTTGACTGCGGAGCACGGTAGAATCATTTCTTTGTCTATTATGTCAAATAATCACTAGCCTGCTGTACCAAATTCATAAGAAGTTACATTTCAGGCCACCAAAATGTTTTTAATCTTGTTTTGGTTTGCAAGCAGGCCATCAGGAAAAAGTGCAAGGCCTTGAATAATTGTACAATCAATTCCTTGTCTATTGTGTTAAAATATCACAAACCTGTTGGACAGAAGCCATGAAAAGTAAAATTTCAGGCCACCAAAATATTCAGTCTTATTTTCACTTTCCAACCCGGGCCAACAGAAATAATGGTAATACCTTGGAATAAGGGTAATATCAATAGCCTGCTGAACTGAATCCATGAAAAAGTGAACTTTTTGCCAGCACAATGTTAAATGTCTTGTTTTTGGTTTCCAAGCAGGCCACCAGGAAGAATAATACAATCGGTTGTTTGATCATCTCTCGTGCTGGGTTTGGTTGCAATTCTTGACGTTAGCCATGGTATAGAAATGCTGTCCATTCTTTTCAGGCCCTGAATAATTGTTTTAATCATCTCTCACGCTTAAATCGATTGCGATTCATGACATGTGCCATGGCGCAGAAATGCTGTCCGGTCTTTTAAGGGTCTTGAATAATTGCCTAATCATCTCTCGTGCTGGGATCGGTTGCGATTCTTGACGTTAGCCTTGGCGTAGAAATGCTGTCCGGTCTTCTTGCTCTTCTGCGCTCTGTCCAGACTCCGTTTCTGAAAAAGAGGAGGGAAACAAATGGAGGGGTTTAGAATATAGATGAAAATTGATTTATAAAACACATAATACAATGGATTCTCATTATAAAGAACATTGGCCATGCCAGAGTTTTCACGCTCTTTTCTGCGCTCCTTTCTGAGAAAGAGGGGATAACAAACAGAGAGGTTATGAATAAGGATGACAACTGATTTATAAAGCGCAAACTATAATTTATTCTCGTTATAAAGAACGATAGCTATGCCACAAGATTGCTGTCCAATTTGCTAACACTTTACTCAACATCATCGTCATCACCATCACCACGATTTATTTGCAAATTAAAAAGTAATAACTAAAATCCATAGATTAAAAAATGTTATGTAACAAAAATAAATTTATAACAAGGATTACATGAACATATTTATTACCTGTCTTGATGTCATTTTCTTCTTGCCGGCCGTCTCTTCCTCAAAGTACCTCTTCCTTTTCCTCTTCATATCTCCGACGTCATCCTCGTCACTGCTTCCCAACGGGCAGTAATTTCCAAGCGCCGATTTACCTATAGATAAAAGAGCAGACATTATTAATTTAGTTTAGAAATCTTACTTATCCAGCACTCCAAATGTGACATCAATCTAGAAAGCTATTCTGAGGTTCAGAATTCTTGATCTTCTTCGACAACCTGCTACTAAGTATCTCTTATAGTATACCGCCTGCATCAGCTTCTTCACTGGTTCTAATTGGACAGTAATTTGCAAGCGCCTAAAGCCCACCGCACAATACACGATCCGACCCGATTCGACGAACGATTCAGTATCTGAACAATACTCCATCCATGTAATACGCGCGCATGACATTAGTTCAGATACTCAGTTGTTCGTTGGATCGGACTCGGATCGTCTAGTGTGCGGTGGGCTTTAGAGGATGTGGCTCTTCATAAAAGTGTTAATCGTCTTGATCATATAAAAACAACACAAACATTAAGCCCACTCCTAAACAATTCCTCATGATTACATGAGCAAAAAGTATTTTAAGATCTCAACAGATATTTCTATGGTAATTATGTAAACCTTTTTTTTTTATTAATTAAAGGTATCCATTAGTATCCATTAGACTAAGCACAGATATTCAAAATGTATAATTTCTACATTTGGTTGCCCAGTCAGGTATGTAAAATGGGGCATGAATGCAATTTTGATAGCCCAAAGCTAATCTGTGGTGACCTGGACTAGCCTTTTTTAAACCCTGGCTAAAACTAACGTCTCCTACATATTAAATAACTATTTTGGGGGTGTTGGTCGCTTTAGATAATCTGCTTACCATAATGGATACATTTTATGCAGAGTAAATAGAATAATACCTTTCTTTGCAGTTGGTTTGCTCTTTGTCTCCTCGCTCTCAGCTTCCCTTTTCTGCGCAGCTTCTCTCTTCTTTTCCTTCACCGCCTTTGCAAGAAGCTTCTTGTTCTTTGTGTTCAGGAAGACGTTCGCTCCAAACGAGATGCCCGGTGCTAATTTGTCCCTCCTAGTCCTTTTCGTAGTTGGCGATTGCGAAGATGACGCATTTTTAGCATTCTTCTTTTTCTCACTGTTCCTCCTATCGTCTGCGATCTTCTTTTCATCACCTTCCACGCCCTCCTCTTCATCATTGACATCGTCGTCCTTTGCAGGAGTCTTTTCCATCTCCTCAGCATCGTCCTCCTCTTCATCATCACCAACAGCACTTTCCATACTGTTCTCCGCAACATTATCATCATCGTCGTCGGCGTCAGAAGGTTGGAGATCCTCTTCTGCAAACTCTGGCCCGACTGCAACCTCACTCAGATTCTGCTTCACTCCTCTCACTTCGGCCTTCTTTTTCCCGGTTTCCGCATCGGTCTTGGTAGCAGCAGATTCTACCGCCTTTGTGTCTTTCTTGGCTTCACTTGTTTCACGAGAGTCCTGTCGAAGACAAATAATATATCAGACATATTAATATTCTATGTCAAATATTTAAAAACCATCCGTTTGATTTGTTTAATTTTTTCATCTTTTACAAATCATATTAACTAAATAATTTTACAATAGCAATCTGACAAACAGTCTATGCAAACATAAAATCCCTTTTTACAGTACGTTTATATTCATGTTCTGACTTTCCTGTTCATGGACACCAGGCTGGTAGATACATTATCTAATCAATTATAACTGGATGTGAGGTTAAACTTCCCTCCTTAAAGGGTACCACCACCCAAAATAATATTCTTATAATGAAAGGTAACATGGTAGTCCATTCCATCAACAAGTTCAGAAATATATTTTTCCAGAATAAATATACAATTGGAAAACGCATCACCATTCTAAAGCATGCGTTCATGGGTCTGCATGTACTTAGACTACCTTTGTCCCCGAGTGAATGAATCATCCAGGATTCTATGAATTGCATTGTTTATGAATTAAAGGGTACCACCACCCAAAAATAATATTCTTATTAAAGAAAGGTAACATCTTTAGTATTCCATTCCATCAACAAGTTCACAAAAATATGTTTCCAGAAAAACAATATATAATTGGAAACGCATCACCATTCTAAAGCATGCGTTCATGCGGTCTGAATTGCGAGACTGCGATGCGTGCCGTGAATTGCGATGTGTGTGCAGAGCGAACGAATCGCCCGGGAATCTATTGTCTACAAACGTACGCGTGAATAGCATTGGCGCACTCGCAAATGGTTGGCCCGTATGGAACCAGGAAATAGCAGTGGTTCCGTACGTGGTGGAAATTAATTGCTTTGTTTATGAATAACACAACCTTTTGCAAAATGTTGGGTATCTATTTGATATCACAAAACGGTACCAAAACATATAATAATGTGTTGTTCTTTGCCTGGTGGTCCCCTTTAAGCAATTTTCAAAGCTAAGTACCCATCTTTCACAATCACCATTAAACACTTTGTAAGAATATGACAATTTTTCTTACCTTTTCACAGTTTGGTGGTTTGACAAAGAATGGAATCTTTCCTCTCTGCCAGTCATTCAGCACCATCTTGGATACAGTGCTGATGTCAGGCTCACCGCCCTATGGGGGGAAAACAAATTAAAGATCTTTTGTAATTATCATTCAATTTGTTTAAATGCAAAGAACACTATAGCTCAAAACAATTGCAATTAAATGAAAGACATCAGTCCCATAGATCTATGACTCAGATGTAGAATCTAAACCTTCTCATTACTATGACTGGGCTTGAAATGAGCATTGGCCCGATTGCATAGGGCCAGTGAAAATTTATGTCAGGCAAGTAAAATCTCATGAAAGTACAACGATGGTAGGCGTACTCAACAGTTAAAGAGACTTAGTAACATTGTCCAAATCCTCAAAATAAAATTTTTATTCTAGCGATTCCCTCATACCTTGTTGTATTCGTATTAACAATAAAATCATGGGACCGTTTTCGGTTTTTCAAATTTCCCTTTCGTTACAAAGATATGTACGATCAAAGTATTCAGATAAGAAAAACTCCCCCGGAGTTTTTCTTCCGTGTACAAAGTGAGCGCAGTGAGTTACTGAATATCACTTTGCATTTTCGCTCATTACCTGGCCATGCAATGTCCATTTGACTTGAAATTTTCACACAATACCCTGTGGACATATGAGATAACAACAACATACATTGCATCAACCCTTCATCACTTTTTGCACATGTCAACAAAGTTACTAGATCCCTTTAACAGTTTTGTTCACGTTCCACTCATAACAGGTCCCTACAGACAACTAGGTACAGAGCAGCAATGATGGATTAATCAAGGCCCTCAGACCATGGACCACCTGATTAGTTGTGATCTGGTACATGTATGGAATGTGCACAATCGGAGATCTGGCACAGGCCAACGACGAAGTGCTCAGATTTGCCCGCCATTGGCAGGAAGTTGTGTGATGATACCAAATGATGATGACGGATTAATTGTCTTACTGATGGACAAACAATATGGGCATATACTGGTTTTAAACTCAGGATCCCACTGATCCGAGAGCATGTGCTCTGCCAATCACTAAATCACCTAAAAATCACTACTTTAAATGTGCACCTACCTTGACCAGCTTGCCGGTTCTCTGCGCAAGTTTCTCCAGGAAGTCGATGTAGTCCACCCATTCCGTGACTCTGTAAGTTTTCTGGATGTAATCTGGACGCACCCTACGGAGAACCTCGGGGATGTAATCCTCTGGTGTCTTCACATTCTCAATTCTCACCTAGAAATTTGAACAAAATTGAAAATGTTACTAAAATTGGAAATTAAATGCGGTCCTCTGCGCAAGTTTCTCCAGAAAGAAATGAATTCCACCCATTCGGTGACTCTGCGAGTAATCTGGTCCCCTATGGAGGACCTCAGTGATTTTATCCTCTGGCGTTTTCACATTCTCAATTCTCACCCCAAAAAAATTGGAAAATGTCAAATTTAAATTTGAAATTAAAATACAGTTCTCTAGGAAGTCGATGTAGTCCACCCATTACGTGACTTTGTCAGTTTTCTGGATGTAATCTGGACACACCCTACAGAGGACCTCAGTGATGTAATTCTCAATTCTCACCTAGAACATTGAAAAAATGTAAATTTGGGAATTGGAAATGGAAAATGAAAATGGAAATAGAAAATATAATCTGGTAGCACCCTCTGGAGAACCTCGGGAATATAGTTCTCTGGTGTCTTCACATTCTCAATTCTCACCTACAAAATTGGAATATGTAAATTTGAAATTTGAATTTGAAAAATGGAAATTGAAAATGAAATTAGAAACAAGACATTGGAAATCAAAATTGAAATTAGAAATTGGAAATTAGAAATAGAACTGGAACTGAAATTGGAAATCAAAATTTAAAATTGAAATAGGACATTTAAAAGACATTTAAAACTGAAATGGGATATTTCAGCATTTAAGCATAATTATAGAGATATTAATAAATATCTAGTTTTAAAATGAAACTCACCACTCCTTTGAGGACAGTCTCTGCCTCTGTTTCTCCCGTCGGGTAGACGACTCCAGGACAATCAATCAGGAAAATTCGCCTCATCAATGTGATGTACTGCCATACCTATACACAGGGAAATGAAGAGAATAAAGCAAAATAAATAGAGAACAATATACTAGTAGATTGACTGGACAAACAAATTAGCAATAATACTAAAAATGCAATGTATATAGTGCAAAAAACAGATAGCGATGCCAAAGAGCTACACATCGAGGGCCTGAAAACAGAGTCATGGTAGTAAATTTATATGTAAAATTATTAGTTCATCCTTGGATTTCAAAGTAAACAGGCCCTTAATACAGGCTATTTCTTGAGAGGTAACTGTCATAGAAACAATTCGTGATCACCAATCATTTACACTTATGTTAAATTCTGGCATTTAAATTATTCTGACTTAAAGACAGACCCATCCCCTCTCCAACAAAATGTAAATCATTATGTTTTTTGTGTTTTGTTTTTATCATATTTAATCAATATGTATTGTTTGTACTAATTATATGTATTTCAATTTTGGGAATTGTATTGTATGGGACCCCTTTTAAAATCAGCTTCTGCTGAATAGGTCATCTCTAACTCATTTGTGGAAATAAATAAATAAATAATACAAAAATGTGTGTAAAATTAACTGAGATGCAGCAACTTACTTTTGTCTCGCCAGCGATGGGAGCGACGTTGCAGACCTTCTTGGCCCTGAGTGTGTTGATAATGGAGCTCTTTCCGACATTGGGGTAGCCAATGAAACCTATGCTAATCTGCTTCTTGTCTATGTGCAGCTGCAAAATTGAAATTAATAATACAATGGAGAAAACTATAATGCAAACTTTCAATGAATTTAATATAATTATAAGGGAAAATAAATTGCAGAATGTCTTTGATCCGAGAGTGTTGATAATGGAGCTCTTGCCGACATTGGGGTAGCCAATGAAACCTATGCTGATCTGCTTTCTTGTCTATGTGGAGCTGTTAAATTAAATCAGTAATAAAACCAAGAAGTGTGTTTACCGTAAAGCTCTTTACAGATTGAGGTATCCAATCTAACTAATGTTATTGTCATCGTCATTACCAACACCACCATCATCCAACACAATACTGCTGCAGTTACAGAAGCTATCAATTTTGCATTTTTGCCATTACCACTGTTTAATCACTGTTATTGATGCCATCATCATCGTTGATATCTTCATTGTTATCTTTTGAATTACTATTATAAATGTTATCATTATTATTGTTACATACCTTTCCAAACTGCCTGAGTAGTTGTATGAGGGCGCCCTTTCCAAACGGGTTCTTGAGGCTGGCGTGGAAGGCCAGGGTGGGGTAGTCATGTGACAAGATGGCAACCCAGCGTTTCTGAGATCAAACAAAGACAAATTTATATTATGATAAAGATTTTACTTGTTACAAGCATTATAATTGTGCAACTGAGTATTTAAGTAGTTTTATAAGAAAACAACTAATATACACATTAAAATACATGATTAATATGATACTGTTATTTATGCAGCTTACATAGATATTGTAAAGTTTTTTCTTCTTCATATTTTGCCAAATGAACTAAATTGAATTGAATTAACAGACCAAGGCACAGGTTTGAGCAAAGATTCTACCCTACATCAGAATACATATGTGGGACTTACAGTGGCCCAAGTGGGAACCAAATCGACTTTGTTGAGCACAAAGATGAGGTGTTTGTGTGGCTTCTCCTTCTTCAAGTAGTTCTCAATGTATTTAGACCTGGTCCCTATCGGGTCTCGGGCATCCAGGACCTGGACTAGAACGTCTGATGAATCAATGACCTGGGGGAATAGAGGCAACAACAGTTTAATGATGGAGAGAGTACGAGAATTACAAATAAACTTTCAAAACGCCACAGTCATTAGAATTGTATTTGAATATAAGTGTACGAGTATTGACCTCGAAAGACTGATAATTATGATTTTGAATCCTATTATTTTCTAAAAAATCATAATTATTATATAAGCAATTATATATATGTTGCAAGACCAGTGTTCTAACCATTTAGCTACGAAGCTCTTTTTTTTAATGGGGGTAATTCTAGTGCCCCTTTTGAACGCTTGTGCTAGTCAGAAGCTATTTAAACCTAAATGTGTGTATTGTGAATGCATATAAGTGTACAATTATTCATTGAATAGTTAACCATATGATTATAAGTATCAATGTTAGCACAGGCTCGCTGGCCAGTGGGGGGTGTGGGGGGGGGGGGGGGGGGGGGGGGGGGTCACTACAAAATAGCTTTGGGGCACCACACTTCGTTGATGCTAAATTGCACTGGCCTTAATGGGAAACCAAATGTAATAGAATTGCAAATGTTTTTCTTTGTTTGAAGCCACCAGTTTTGGGCCACTAAGATGTGAACAATCTTGCTACTCCGACTGGGCCACAAGGCAAGAGGGTATGGTAGAGGTACTACACATCGGCACTGTTTTTTAATATCGGCACCCCGCATAAAATTTGTTTTTGCGTGTGTTGTGAAAAATTTGTACGATTTTCAAGTCTAAAACTGTCGGAAATGATTTAGGGTGCCGATGTGGGGGTCTCTCAATCATAATTGTTAGCAAATGCATTCAGTAATTAACATTTAGTATTAACCTTAAAAAGTTCATTCTGAATTCTCTTTGACTGTCCGGCTGAGAAGATCCAGTCCTTGACTTCATCTCGCACACCGTCGTCTTCGACCACCAGATCCTTGTCCTTCTCCTCATCGTACTTATCGGCAGACTCCTCCACCGACTTCATCAGAGACTGTAAACAAATCAAATGGAATCAAGAATTAAAGGTGCACCTGTAAAGTGTCAGATATTGCCCCAAATTACATTTGAGACTTGAATCCTATACCAAAATCATTGTAAGATATGTCCGAATGATGTGTGAAAGTTTCATTGAAAAAAAAACACTGCTTTCCTAGTTAAAAAGGCGAAAATTTGCGTCAAATTTTACAACGGATTACTGTATAACGTGTATGAGGTTTATGACTGTTCATTAACGCTCTTGAGCTGAATGATTATCAATGATAGATATCGTCATACTAAAGGGGCATTTAAAAAAATCTAACCCTATATTATTCTCCTCTTACCATAAGCCAAACAACACGGTAGAAGAGAAATGTGGCAGCTCCAAGTCATTTTCGTGGAGTTAGACACTTTACTGGTTTCACTTTAATGCCCAATTCAGTGTTGTGTAGCATGATCGGACTGATGGGGAGGCACACCTTATGTTTTTCTTTATTTTATCAAAAAAGTGTCCTATGATGTTTGTTAGTGTTTTGTCAAATTATGGGGGGGGGGGGGGGGGGGGGGGGTGGGTGTTATAAGAAATAACAGGAGCTCTTTTACAATTTGCAGGGGCTCTTTTGGAATCGGAGGGGGGGGCTATATTGCCATGAGCCAGGGCTCAAAATGAGCATAGGCCCGCTGGCCCAGGGCCAATTAAAATTAGGTTCAGGCCACCAAAATTCCATCAATACAAAATCATACTTGCCTGAGTGGGCAACCAAATACAACATTATACAGTTGTTAACTGGTGGTGGAGGGAAAAGCATGGAATGTTCCACTTTCCAAGGGATTTTAAATGCTATTGAGGGAAGAGTAAATTATTTTCTTCACGAAATAGCATTTGAAATCCCGAGGGGAACATTCCATGATTTTCCCGACAGCAAAGTTAACAACTGTTTTATCATCTGAATTGCCATGTAACAGTGCCATGTAACATCCAAAAATGTTACATGGCAGCTCATGTACTGTATTTACTAAGTCAGGTGATAAAATGTAATGTTTCTTTGGTTGGGGCCAAAAATCTGGTGTTTACTTGTCCAACTGGGCCACAAGGAAAAAATTTAATTTCTAGCATTGCCTGAGCCTTTGTTCTTTTCTTTTTTTTACTGACATTGACGTCTGCAATTTTGATCTCGGATTCGGGCTAGATAATTGTGCAGGTCTGAAGCATGCCCAGATGACTGGGGGTATTTCACAAGGATCCCAAGTTGAACTTAACACTTTAGTTGGACTTTAAAATTATGGAAAGCCATTTGTAGCTCCGGAATTAAACATTCAAGAGCCCAAATGCGAATATTTGAAACTGTCCATAAAATTCACATCAATAATTTGAAGTCTCTTTGATAAAAGCAAATGTTAATTCTTTGTATAACAATTGTAGGCCTGTTTAAAGAACTTGTTAAAACATTTTTTAAACATAAAATTCGACTTGGGATCATTGTGAAACACACCCCAGGGGTATTATTAAAAATTGTGTGCCACGAGTGTCTGCTGATGGACGTTTGCGGGTTGTAAATATAGATTTATTATTATAAATTGCCCTGGGCCCTCCGCACATTCTTCTTTTACTAACCTCAACGTCTGCAACTTTGATCTTGGGCCGCTTGCGCTGCTTCTTAGGGCCAAATGTTGAGCCAAAGGATTCTGTGTCCAGCAGATGCACACGATTGTACTGGAGGTGAAAGAAATGAAGAAAAACACTTGAAAATGCTTTGGAAAAATGTGATAGAGTGATAGGCAGCTTGGTCTGTTTCATGTCATCACTATCTTATCTCTTGTAGCATACTTTGCCCAATGTAAATAAACAGACTCAGAATTGAACTAAAGCTGGTGTGTTATAATGAATATGGCCCTGGATGATGGAGAGCCTGAGCTTTCAATACCAGCAGGATCTTCTTCAGAGGCAAACTAACGAAAATAGCACGTAGACCCATAGGCCCGGATTCACAAAGCAGGTTTGTAGGAGGTTTGTACAAACCATGGTTTATCCATGGTCTACATCTATGGAGTGCCATTTGTAAACTGATGGAGAAAGAATGTAAACTCCTTACTTGTTAACAATGTTGATGGTACACATTTACAAAATGCACCAAATAAATGTTTGTCTTCTCACATGGTGAAATTTGCTGGTTAGCAAGCACTAACAGTCATATCATTATAAATTATAAATTGTTTTACTTGTATATGAGCAGCACTCCATAGATGTAGACCATGGATAAACCGTGGTTTGTACAAACCTCCTACAAACCTCCTTTGTGAATCCGGGCCATAGATTATAAAGACACATGGTCCCTTTACAGAAAGAGATCAAAAGATCAGAGATCAGAAAGAGAGCAATCAATTGCAAAGTTGCAATTGATTGTAAGTCTGATCATGTGAGTAAATGCGCACTCCTGATTGGTTCAAATGCGCAAATTTTCTGACTTGCAATTAATTGCAACTTTACAATCGATTGCAAGTCTTTCTGCAACGGGACCCTAGACACATATACAGACAGCTGGAAAAGGAGAAGGAGACACAGAACAATTAAAACAACCATATCGAGGCAGAGACAAAAATGACTGTGTGGCCAATCAAACTCGGCTGGGTCTTGGGGGTTTACACAAAGGGACAGTTAGGTAACAAGCAACAAAGAAGGTGCAATATACAACAGATTGACTGTACCTTTGCTTTTTCCTGTAGTAGAGTGATCGGCAGCTTGGTTTGTTTCATGACGACCTGGTAGGGGTCTCGGATCACTTTCCCCAACTCTTCCTGAAACGTCTGCAGGGCATTCTGGGATACCACCCTTGTGTTTCCTAAAGAACGAGAGAGAGAAAGAGTGCAAAGTGGTTTTTGCTAATTTAAACTGACTTTTTACACAGTTATGACTATCCAGTGGACAGTTAAAAATCTGAGCACTTCAATCGTAAATATCTTTCTAACGAAAGGGAAATACAAAAAACCAAAACCTGTTCCATGCTTCTATTGGTAATACAAATACAACAAGGTATGAGAGAACCAAATAAAATAAATAATGAAGTTTTGTGGATAAAGTTTTGTGGATTTGGACCCCTTTAATATAGATTGATACCTTTGATAAGAGCAAAAGACCACCTAAAACACCCCAAAAAGTAGTAATTTTAAGGGTTACAGTTAGGGCATAGGTTAGTATTCATTTTTATAATACATGCGAACTTCTTCATTGGGATTCAAAATAAGTGGTCTTAACCTGTTGCTTACGGGAACCGGGTGTGCTATGTACAAAGTCTATCTAGGGATTTCAGAATCTCGTAGTGTACGGGTTAATAGACACATGGCCTTTATATACAGGTGGTCACTAGAGCAGGATTCATTGTGATGTAATACTTACCAAACCATTTTCTGTTGGGCTCCACCCTGGCGACTGATCCAGACTTGAGTCTATTTTGGTATGGTGCTGCCCTCACTATTTTACCCTTCCGATCCCTGAAAGAAAGAAGAATACAAGCATCGATTCATTTTGTGGCAACTTTGTGGCTAAATTATGATGCATTTTTCATGATGCTTCCTTCTACTTTGACAATCTTGAAGGCTTCAATTATTTGAATTCAATCTTGTAAAGTGTGCACTTTTTGTTCAGAGTGATGTTTGTTTTGTTTTTAATATCAAAATAAATGGGGGCCCTTTTATGATATTGGGGGGGGGGGGGGGGGGGGCTCTCTCTGGCATTTCAGGGACTACTTTCCTATGGTTTCATAACCTAAGCCTAAGGTTTCAAAACATTTGTTTTTCTCTACAGGGAATCACATTTGGTGGCCACCATAGGCAGGTGGCCACTAAGACAGGTTTAATTGTAATGTCTATTCTCTGCTATAGCAAGGCTCGTCACTAGCACTTGTCCAATTGCCCGGGGCAAGTAAAATTTCATGAATGCCTTAGTTTGATTGCCCAATCGGGCGCCTAAATTATTGGTCAACTATGAGAGGATAATGTAATTTCTTACGTAAAGATATTATCTTTAAGAAAGTGTGCATTTATATTTTCTGTCTGGGCAAGTTAAATTAGAAAAGTTACAATTTTACCTGCCCGAATGGGCCAGGAGAGAAAAAAGTTAGTGTGGAGGCTTGGCTATAGCATATATACCTCTTCGGCTTGCCCTGCCGATACATGTTGAGTCTCCTGATGGTTGAGCGGTCCCTCATGTTGGACCCTCCGACACCTTTAGCACGATCTGTTTAGGGAAACAAATATATTTAATTACATTTAAACAAAATGCCTGACTGCAACATTTAACATGCATTATCTGGGTCTTGACACTAGTACTTGCCCAATTGCCTGGGCCAAGTAACAGTTGATGTCAGGCAAGTAAAAGCTCATTCATTGGTCTAGTTAGGATGCACGTTTGGGCAGCCAACAGAAATTTCTATTCAACTACAAAAGAAAAATTTAATTCCTTACCCATAAATCTCATTTACAAAACAGGTGAGTACTTTGCCTTAGGAAGCAGATCAAACTACAGTACTATAGCTCAATTAATTTTCCTTTGTTTCACGTTGCTTCTGTTAGGTTTTATATCAAGGGCAAGTAAAATTTGAACATTCATGATTTTACTTGCCCAAGTGGGCAAGTAGAAAAAGTTAGTGTAGAGCGTTGCTTGAATAAAAAGTTCCTATACGATCTGAAATATTAATTTTTGTACATGCTTATTTTTGTTTAAATAGTAGTAACCAGTCAAAGAGTAACTTTCATGGGGCAGCTTCCTGGTACTCATACGATATTCATGAACACCACACGGTGCGCACATTTTGCATATTAATGAACTCACTTCTGTCGCCGATATCTTGACTTATCTTTGATCAATATTAGAGGTTGGGGTCTTATTTTAAAGAAAATACTACACACTTTCATATTCTTGTGATGACATTTGTATATTTACATTAACAAGTTCGCTAAATAATCAATTCAAAATCATCATTTATTGTACTTGTTTTCAAATGCTCGCAAAAGCGATCTAAATCCAATTGCCTCCTTGACATTTTTATATCACCATTATAAAGAGTATTATGTGTTCTTCCTTTTTCGGGCATTTCCAGATTATTTTGAATCAAGTTCCACAATTTAAACCATCTATACCTCGCACAAAAAGTTCCGCAATCGAGGTTTGCACATTAATAACTTTTTTATTACGCTATTACCATTCATAAATTTGGTATCATTGGAAAGCGTGAATCCTCCACTTAACATTGATATAACATTTGCTATGAATATGTTATAGTGCCTTCCTTGGATTGAATGGGGGTGAGGTGGTCATGCATTCAAGCCACGTTTTAATCTTCAAACAAAAGAGAGGCACACTGTTGACAAAATCAGTGCATTTTGCAACATTTCATTTTTTACTTTGCCCTACATTTGGATGCAATGCACATTCCATGATGAAATACTCATAGCAAAGGGGAGAATTCACGCTTTCCAATGATACCAAAAAATGTTTTGTCAATAAAAATGGAAGGGTTTCAAAAACAGGCCGAAATAAGTAATTTAAATTGAGTGATCTTAAAACCAAAACATACATTTATTATACTACAGAATATTCTGAATAAACTGGTATTAGAATCATTATACAAATCAGTAATTTTCTTGTTGAAATGGTGTGTCAAAAGTTAACTGCGCGAAGTTTGGTACCCCCATCATACCCTAAAATATAGATGAATGTCTATCATTCCACCAAATTTTCATGCTTCTAGTTCTACTACTAGTACTAGTACTAGGTTGGACTAAAGGTGAAATTTGACCTTCAACTTTGCTAATTTCTGATATGTTCAGACTTTGAGGGCGCCCTACACAAAAACGGAACCAATTTTTAACTGATTTTTTTGTGTGCTTTTAGAGAAAGTTGTATTGAATAGATTTACATTCTTACTTTTGCTTTATTTTATGTCATATTTATTTTATTTACCCCTAAACCAACGCTCGAAAATTAAGTTTTTTTGCTGGTGGCCCGGTCGGGCTAGTAAAATTAGTATTTTTCCAATTTTGGTGGCCCGAAACCAAAATCTACTGGCCCAAAGAAAATAAAGAAAAACAAAAGAAAAAAACGAGAAAATTCATAGCACATTCAAAACTGTGGAAAAGTGGAAAATTCACTGTTATTATACAAATTTGACCTCAACATTCTGTGTAAATGTCATGTGAAAATCTCAGACAAATAACATGTTTTTAAATTGTGGTGTTTTAAGCTAATAATTGTAAGTCAAAAAACCGATTCATCGGCTGCAAACATTGACAAGTCACCGATCTACTGTATCCGATTTCGAATACGGCAAACATGATTTATTGAGTTTTACATGCATAACAAATTTGATTGATAATGGAAATTTGTACTTATATATCAGACTTTTAATCTCACAATTCCGTAGAATATTGTTTTGAAACCTGTCATGAATGACACATTTTTCAAATTGTGGTGCTATATTTGTAAAACTGTTAGTCAAACATTTATAAATTCTTCGTGAACTTACGGACACAGTCACAACATCGGTGGCAACACAAGACGTAGACAATGCAGACACAACATAGGCTATGTTGAATTTTACATGCGAACCAAATTTGATCGATTATTAAAATATCCTCTCACATTTCAGACTTTTAACCTCGCTTTTCCATGGATTATTGTTTATAAACCTCACATAAATTAAATATTTTCAAATTGTGGGTTTTTGTTGTTGAAATTTTGGTGTCAAACATTGATGAATTGATCGTAAACTTTCTATGCTCACGTAAATTGCATGCACACTCACTACATGTTTTTACATTCCATATTTGGAATTGGAAAGCTCCATTCACAAAACGGGGGTGTGGGGATAAACAGAATGGAAAAAAAACACAAATTAAACTTTTACAAATCGGACAACATTTCTCTTAACTTATTTCCGCAAGTATAGCAAATATTATTCTTGATATTTCCTATTATTTATTCAAGTTTTATATACAAACTGAACTGATAACAGAATTAATTGTATCCCCCGAACCACTTCGGGGGATACTATGGATTTGGCCTCGTCGCGCCGCCGCGTCCGCCGCGTCCGCCGCGTCCGCCGCGTCCGCCGCAGAGATTTTCTTGTGAACGCTCTACAGGTCCGAGTTCTTGTCCGATCATTTTCTAATTTGGTATGAAGGTGTATTAAGGAAAGAGGATGAAGCCTATTGATTTTGGTGTGGGGCGGAGTCCTGGTTGCCATGGTAACCATGATATAAAGAAATAGTTAAGATTACCTTGTGAACGCTCTACAGGTCCGAGTTCTTGTCCGATCATTTTTTAATTTGGTATGAAGGTGTATTAAGGAAAGAGGATGAAGCCTATTGATTTTGGTGTGGGGCGGAGTCCTGGTTGCCATGGTAACCATGATATAAAGAAATAGTTAAGATTACCTTGTGAACGCTCTACAGGTCCGAGTTCTTGTCCGATCATTTTCTAATTTGGTATGAAGGTGTATTAAGGAAAGAGGATGAAGCCTATTGATTTTGGTGTGGGGCGGAGTCCTGGTTGCCATGGTAACCATGATATAAAGAAATAGTTAAGATTACCTTGTGAACGCTCTACAGGTCCGAGTTCTTGTCCGATCATTTTCTAATTTGGTATGAAGGTGTATTAAGGAAAGAGGATGAAGCCTATTGATTTTGGTGTGGGGCGGAGCCCTGGTTGCCATGGTAACCATGATATAAAGAAATAGTTAAGATTACCTTGTGAACGCTTTACAGGTCCGAGTTCTTGTCCGATCATTTTCTAATTTGGTATGAAGGTGTATTAAGGAAAGAGGATGAAGCCTATTGATTTTGGTGTGGGGCGCGGTCCTGGTTGCCATGGTAACCATGATATAAATAAATAGTTAATATTACCTTGTGAACGCTCTACAGGTCCGAGTTCTTGTCTGATCATTTTCTAATTTGGTATGAAGGTGTCTTAAGGAAAGAGGATGAAGCCTTTAGATTTTGGTGTGGGGCGGAGTCCTGGTTGCCATGGTAACCATGATATAAAGAAATAGTTAAGATTACCTTGTGAACGCTCTACAGGTCCGAGTTCTTGTCCGATCATTTTCTAATTTGGTATGAAGGTGTCTTAAGGAAAGAGGATGAAGCCTATTGATTTTGGTGTGGGGCGGAGTCCTGGTTGCCATGGTAACCATGATATAAAGAAATAGTTAAGATTACCTTGTGAACGCTCTACAGGTCCGAGTTCTTGTCCGATCATTTTCTAATTTGGTATGAAGGTGTATTAAGGAAAGAGGATGAAGCCTTTTGATTTTGGTGTGGGGCGGAGTCCTGGTTGCCATGGTAACCATGATATAAAGAAATAGTTAAGATTACCTTGTGAACGCTCTATAGATCCGAGTTCTTGTCTGATCATTTTCTAATTTGGTATGAAGGTGTATTAAGGAAAGAGGATGAAGCCTATTGATTTTGGTGTGGGGCGGAGTCCTGGTTGCCATGGTAACCATGATAACCCTGATATAAAGAAATAGTTAAGATTACCATGTGAACGCTCTACAGGTCCGAGTTCTTGTCCGATCATTTTCTTATTTGGTATGAAGGTGTATTAAGGAAAGAGGATGAAGCCTATTGATTTTGGTGTGGGGCGGATTCATGGTTGCCGTTGTGTGTAAGAGATTTAGGTTCAGACATCAAATCCAGAAATACATGTCTAAAAAGTACCAGGGCCATGCACAATTATTGCAAATATCTCAGCTGAGGGATGAAAAGAAAGATCAGGGGATCTTAATCTACTTTGCATAGGTATAGATTGTTAGAATGAGAAAAAAATGAAGTAATATTTTCAATAAATCCATTATCAAACAGCAAATTAATTAATACTTGAGTCATTTGAAAACTTACTTGACATTAAAATAATGTTTTTTAAACTGAATGAGATATATGATTCTCTAGAGACTCTAGTACACTTGAATACTGATCCCCCTATAATTGATAAACAAATCCAAGTATAACACCTTGTTCAAAACCCTAAACAATGACGATTGGCTGCAATTGTTTTTAACTGCTGCATAATGTAAGAGCCTGTTACATATGCCAATATTAATGAGCTCCGCAAGTTAGCAAAGGCCTCGCCGCTGACGCGGCTCAGTCCAGCGATCACTGCTGTAAGCGCACATCGCCTTGTCTATTAATCAGACCCTGCTCGGAGGACAAACAGCGCGCGAGGCCTTGCCCAAAGGCTACTGCCAGCCTAGTAGAACAACGTACACCACCAAACTTGTTCAGTTCACAATATTACAACCCACAAAAGTGCAATGCAATTGGTTCGGGGGATACATGTGCTCGGCTGCGCGACCCGCCGAGCGCGCAATTTCTAGTTTGATATCCTTCTACCTATCCCAAGTGGAACATGCTGTACAAATTTTACATGTGGGATCGGATGGGGGGCGGGGCAGAAATAATGCTAATTATAATAATTTGCGCCTTTTCTAAGCTGTCGGCAGAAGAAAAAAAATCACACAAAACTGTTCATTATTGACCTCTCTTTCCTCTCTTTTTAAACCACAAATCAAGTATTTTCTGTGAGGTATCAAATTTGCAATAAGAACCATAATATTGTGCACAATTGTTTCAACACATGGTGGCCCGATCGGGCCACACAACACTACATTGTAATGCTGCGCTATACGGGAACAATGTGGGACAGTACAAAAAAAGTTTGTCAAAATTTCACACAAAATTCTTATCTTAAATTCAACAAAATCAATCATGACTGGCCCTAAAAATGATACAAGTGTTATATGAACTTACCAAAATGGTCCAAATTATTCTTCAAATGTCGAAAAAAATGGAAAATCTGCAGTTTTGGAAAATAAAAAGACTGAGAAAATCTCAGTCGTGATCCCTCTCGAAAGTGTTGCTGCTATCTGGATGACTGTCATGTATTTCCCGCAAGCTTCCCACACCACACGTGTTACCGTATCCGAATTCTGACACGGCGTATCCGAATTCTGATACGGCGTATCCGAAATCGGATACGGCGGGCATGCTTGCAGATCGCGAGTTGGCTTGTTTTGGACAATAATAAGCGGCCTCCGCACGTTGCGGGCGGGCTTTCTTTGTTTACGATGGGACATCGAGCAGGAAGAGAAAGAAATTGAACTTATATGTGACCTTACACCACAAAACGACCAATAAGTCGAGAAAACTGATTGTGCTGCTTTTCATAAAACATTAAAATAGAAGTGACTACCTTTAAAATGGTATATCATTTGTCATATTTGGACTAAGCAAACCCTCTCAAAATGAACACCAAAGATTTTGAATATGGCTGAAGCATTTTTAAAATAAGGGAGAAACGGGCCATTTAAAAGATCAGTTTCCATTGAAGCTCTGTAATAAGATCACATTTATTAGATAAAAAAATAATATATAAACATGATTTCCGACAATCAAAATGTTACAGAAGCTGGATTAAAATATGCTTATTCAGGAAATATCAAAATCCTAAATTTCATATTTTAAACAAAATTTGACTATTTTAGCTAATAAAAGAGAAACTACCACAGCGACATAACGGTCGTTTTGTGGTGTAAGGTCACATATGACGATTTTTGTAAGTATGACTTATCATTTTGAAAATGAAATTTTGTACAATAAATCATAAAATCAGCTTCAATCTAGGTATGCAATTTTTAACTTTAGATATGCTGTTCTTTTCTCTCTGTTTGTAGTTCAAATTGTGTCCCGTAGATTTTTACCACTGTGAGCAGTAAATGGTCCATCAGGACCATTTACAATACATTGTAGATGTGGATCGGGCCAGCAAACATTGGAATTATGAGTTTTTTACTGGCCCGACAGCAATTTTTGGTGGCCCCGGGCCATCGGGCCTGTGCTAATTTCGAGCGTTGCCTAAACACTGTCGAAAAATTTAAATTTTACGACTCAAGGTAATTTTAGATGACCTCGTACGCGAAAACGGAATTTCGTAGCAGATTTTTGGGGGGGGGGGAACTTTTAGATAGGATAAAGTTCTTTCAACTTACAAAAATTTAGCTTGCTCCCCCATTCACGCTGTGAGGGGCAGTTGAAAATGGCTGATTTTGTAAACACCTTTTAAGAATCGTGCATTACACTTGCTAGACGAGGCCGTATCTTAGCAACCATTTGACCTTGGCACAAAATATTTCAGAATTTTCCGTGAGACACTTGGGGGAACATTTGGTGCGAATTTTAGCAAAATTGAAGGGGGTCGGGTGAACATTTCTCTGAAAATTGGGCGATTTGACGTGGATTTTACCCACTTTAATAGACATGAAATTTCTATATATTTGGCCATGACATCATTCAAGAGCAACACGACATGCATTTAGGACACTCTATATTATGAGTGACTCATAATATATGTGAAAATTGACTTATTTCTCATTTGATTTTCTACAACATTTTGCTTGCCTTGCAGCATTGCCTTGTTTAAAAACTTTTTAAAAAAAACAACAGTAAACACTATGGTAAAGGTATACAAATGCACACCCCTCTAGCATTTCAAAAATACGAAACCGATTCTTATGAAATTCACACACATTGATCAGTTTATTATTATTGACAAGTGACGAAAATTTCAAAGCAATCCGAAGACGGTAACTCACGATATCGGCGTCGACATCCGACGCGACGAGAAGGGGTCGGACGTAACGCGCGATAGCCGGTTTGTGATCGATCATGAACGATCATAACATGTGATCGATCGATTACAAATGTCTTCTTATTATTCGTTTTTTCCATTATTTTTTTTCTTATTCATATTCAAATATAAATGTACCTACAAAAGTTCATGTCCATGAGTATTATTATGACTGATATTTATGAAATATGTATTGATATCTTTGTTGTAATGTAGTATGTATATATTTCATTGTGTTATTATCTTAGTATGTGCGCGCGATATAAATGTATAATTATTATTATTATTAGTATAGTAACTATTGTTTGTATATATTATAAGTTGTTATAATTTATGTTATATATTATTTTGCTCTAAAGAGTTATAAAAAGATATGTATTGGTTTGTTTGATATTTTAATTATGTGTATTGATATAATTATCATTACCGTTTATTGTGTGTATTATTAAATTATTTAATTATCTTAGTAGTAACTTTTGTTATTATTTCAGTTGTTATTTTATATAATATATTATTTTTCTCATATAAGTTAAACATAGAAATACAAAAATACCAACTGTGTATGAAGTAAAATAACCCTATAACCTGGTGTCATCATCATTCAATTATTTGTTTTTCTGTTAGTTATTGATACTTGAGTACGTTTGAAAGTGTGTCTGTCTGATCAGTTTTCACTATGCCCGTGTGTATCTGATCAGGGGTTTTTACTCTGCCCGTGCGAGCAGAAACCCCTGATCAGGGGTTTTTACTCTGCCTGCCAAAACCCCTGATCAGGGGTTTTTACTCTGCCTATGCGAGCCAAAACCCCTGATCAGGGGTTTTTACTCTGCCTGCCAAAACCCCTGATCAGGGGTTTTCACTCCGCCTGTGCGAGCCAAAACCCCTGATCAGGGGTTTTTACTCTGCCTGCCAAAATCCCTGATCAGGGGTTTTTACTCTGCCCGTGCGTGCCAAAACCCCTGATCAGGGGTTTTTACTCTGCCTGCCAAAACCCCTGATCAGGGGTTTTTACTCTGCCTGCCAAAACCCCTGATCAGGGGTTTTTACTCTGCCCGTGCGAGCCAAAACCCCTGATCAGGGGTTTTTACTCTGCCTATGCGAGCCGAAACCCCTGATCAGGGGTTTTTACTCTGCCTGCCAAAACCCCTGATCAGGGGTTTTCACCTCCGCCTGTGCGAGCCAAAACCCCTGATCAGGGGTTTTTACTCTGCCTGCCAAAACCCCTGATCAGGGGTTTTTACTCTGCCCGTGCGTGCCAAAACCCCTGATCAGGGGTTTTCACTCTGCCTGTGCGAGCCAAAACCCCTGATCAGGGGTTTTTACTCTGCCTGCCAAAACCCCTGATCAGGGGTTTTTACTCTGCCCGTGCGTGCCAAAACCCCTGATCAGGGGTTTTCACTCTGCCTGTGCGAGCCAAAACCCCTGATCAGGGGTTTTTACTCTCCCTGCCAAAACCCCTGATCAGGGGTTTTTACTCTGCCCGTGCGTGCCAAAACCCCTGATCAGGGGTTTTTACTCTGCCTGCCAAAACCCCTGATCAGGGGTTTTTACTCTGCCTGCCAAAACCCCTGATCAGGGGTTTTTACTCTGCCCGTGCGAGCCAAAACCCCTGATCAGGGGTTTTTACTCTGCCTATGCGAGCCGAAACCCCTGATCAGGGGTTTTTACTCTGCCTGCCAAAACCCCTGATCAGGGGTTTTCACTCCGCCTGTGCGAGCCAAAACCCCTGATCAGGGGTTTTTACTCTCCCTGCCAAAACCCCTGATCAGGGGTTTTTACTCTGCCCGTGCGTGCCAAAACCCCTGATCAGGGGTTTTTACTCTGCCTGCCAAAACCCCTGATCAGGGGTTTTTACTCTGCCCGTGCGTGCCAAAACCCCTGATCAGGGGTTTTCACTCTGCCTGTGCGAGCCAAAACCCCTGATCAGGGGTTTTTACTCTCCCTGCCAAAACCCCTGATCAGGGGTTTTTACTCTGCCCGTGCGTGCCAAAACCCCTGATCAGGGGTTTTTACTCTGCCTGCCAAAACCCCTGATCAGGGGTTTTTACTCTGCCTGCCAAAACCCCTGATCAGGGGTTTTTACTCTGCCCGTGCGAGCCAAAACCCCTGATCAGGGGTTTTTACTCTGCCTATGCGAGCCGAAACCCCTGATCAGGGGTTTTTACTCTGCCTGCCAAAACCCCTGATCAGGGGTTTTCACTCCGCCTGTGCGAGCCAAAACCCCTGATCAGGGGTTTTTACTCTCCCTGCCAAAACCCCTGATCAGGGGTTTTTACTCTGCCCGTGCGTGCCAAAACCCCTGATCAGGGGTTTTTACTCTGCCTGCCAAAACCCCTGATCAGGGGTTTTCACTCTGCCCGTGCGTGCTAAAACCCCTGATCAGGGGTTTTGTTTCGCAGGCGTGCAGTTTCTCGGCGGAGGGACACAAATGTAATACTGCCAGATTTCACCGTGCATGCAGCTGTCGACGAGCCAACGGTCTCTCTAAACACATATTTGCATATTTGCACGTTCGTATAAAGAAAAGTTGTATTTGCCTACGTTTATACTGCACTGCACTAAAAAATATCTGGGTAAGAAAGACAGTGTAAAAGTAAGATCAGGGAGGTGGTAATTGTATAGCTACTCATACGAAGTCAGGAAAATGGATAAGAAGAAAACCTGTGGAGAAATGAAGTCCGATATAAAACGTATTATAAAACCCTTTTAGGAAGTCAATTTTGATATCTCTTTTCTAATGAAATAAAGTTTGTTATATTTTGTATCGCCTGAAAGGGTGCTTAATCTTTTTTTTATGATACAAAATTTGTAAGCATTATGGGGAAAAGATCAGAAGGGAAATTTTGCAAAATATGCCAACAAACTTCATCAGTCTCTTCAAGTCTCATCAAGGTCTCATTTTCATTTAACGGGTTTCCCAAGTTAAAATTCTTTCGACCATGAATATCTTTTACAATGAAGATGAACTATTGAATACTGTATCAAAATAAAGCCTGTTCAAGTATCTTTCCAATGACACCTCACGTGTAATGATTATGATAAAGGTGAATATTTAGGAGGAATGGCAGCAACACATGAACATGTTACAAAAATGCTGTGTGAGATTGAAGGCGTTGCATCCCAAAACGATTTTTTTTGTGTGGAGATATATATTTATAAGCACTTAACTTTAATAATAATAATTATGTTTGCGATTTATAGCGCCTCATTATATGATTGATAATCGCCTTACTCGAACACACACTCAAAATCAATCCGCACATGACGTGCAAGTTCTGCTCCCTTGGGAGCAATGCTTATGGCAGCCATATGGCGCACTTGATGGTATACAAGTACAATATTGCCTACACGTCCCACTCCTGGCCCCGTTGCAAAAAGAGATACAATCGATTGTAAGTTACGATTGATCGTAAGTCAGAAGATATACGCGTTTCAACCAATCAGATGTGTGCATCTAGAACACGTGATCTGACTTACGCTAAATTTCAACTGGCAATCGATTGTATCTCTTTCTGCAACGGGGCCCTGGTTAGAGAGCAGCAATAGTGGATTAATTGTCTTGCTGAGGATACACGCAGTGGGTAGGGTTCGACTCGGGATCTCATGCATCGGGAGAGGCACGCGCTCTACCAATCTTGCAACGATTGCAGCGTGGGGGGGGGGGGGGGGGGGGGGGGGGGTGAAACGTCATTTCGACCATCATCTGCGAGAGAGCAAATTAAGCGACCAACCTAGTATGTGTGTCCAGGGGGGGGGGGGGGGGTGGGGGGTGGGGGGGGACTATTAAACGAGTTTTTAACCAATATGACACCTAAATTAAAGTCAACGGGCATTTAGCTCTTTATAAATGTTCAGATCATGAAGTGCACATTGCAAGCACACTGCTGGAACCCTGAACTAAATCAGTCAGGGGATACTGCCCTCACAATATAATATCAATAGGGGTCCAGGAAGCTTTAGGATTTGAATATCAAGAACTAAAGATGTTGTTCATAATTATGTAAATACGTAAAACCGTTACGTATCAGTATGTTGAATGTTAGCTCATTTTAGTGGGTATAGCGGGAAATCCTGATTAGGTGTGTATACAAGGGACTTGGCCAGATGGCCTTAATAGGGGTTCCAGGGGGCGCAGCCCCCCGGAAGATTTTGGATTTGGGCAGTTTAGCACTATTATCAACTTTAACCGTAATGAATGAGAGGGGGTAATCGTCCCTTTATTTTATATTTCTGAAACCCCAAATATTGGGGGATGATAATGCAGGCCACCCCCCCCCCCCCCTTCCCCCCAGTGGCGGATCTACGGGGCTTGGGGGTTTAGGGGGTTTACCCCCCCCGCCCTTGGGCTTGGCCAAGTGAAAATGTATCAGTGAAAAAAGTGAACAAAAGTGAAAAAAAAATCACTTACGGGGGTTCAAAAAAGCAACAAAAAAATCGCCGCTTCGCGGCTCATGGATCGTCATTGGGTCAAACCCCCCTTAGCAAAAAAGCTAGATCCGCCCATGCCCCCCCCCCCCACACCTAAAATATTG
>JBAMJV010010326.1:0-120636 GCA_037951105.1 Echinarachnius parma | reverse complement strand
CAAACCCGCCTTCTCTGCATAGGCGTAGTAGGCGTGGGATTTTTTATTTATTTATATATATATTTTTGCTTTTTTTTGGGGGGGGGGGGGGGGGGGCTGCAGCCCCCTTGAGTTTTGAAAACATATTCGGGCAAAAAACATGTCACATTTGGGCAACTCAGTGTCATATTCGGGTTTAGGTCTAATAATTTTTAACGTTCCTCCAATTCTCTGATAAAAAAACCGAAAACGAAAACTAAAACTTTGCGCACATACGGACCCTAATTCACCAACAGTTGTTTAAAGGGATCTAGTAACTTTGTTGGCATGTGCAAAAAGTGATGAATGGTTGATTCAATGTATATTGTTGTTTATCTGATATGTCCACTGGGTATTGTGTGAGAATTCCAAGTTAAATGGACGTTATATGGTCGAGTAATGAGCAAAAATGCAAAGTGATGTTCACTAACTCAGTGCAGTGACTTTGTACACGGTTTCGTCGATCCAGTGGATCGTTTAAAATCTGAACACTTCAATCGTAAATATCTTTTTAACGAAAGGAAAATTTGAAAAACCGAAACCGGTCCCCATGCTTTTTTTGTTAATATGAACACAACAAGGTATGAGAGAACCGCTAGCACTTTGCATTTTCCGCTCATTACTCAGCCATACAACACCCATTTATCGCGAAGTTTTCACACATTACTTAGTGGACATATCAACATCACAAAAATACACATTTACTCAACCATTCATCACTTTTTGCACATGCAACAAAGTTACTAGATCCTTTTAAAATATCAAAGGACAAAGCGGGTTATGTGAACAATAAGTTAGAACGCAGTCGATGAAAGGTGACAGCTATGCAATAAAATCAACACTTGGGCATAATGACTTATTTTTTATAATTTACTGCCGATTTCTTTTGTCCCCCTTTTTTTTTCAAATTGAGATGTTTATTCATTTAATTCACTGTGATTGATACTGATTGTTATATTTTGTCTGAGAGATTGATATATTGAGTTTTGAAAACTTGTTCATATTTGGGCAAAAACCATGTCACATTTGGGCAACTCAATGTCATATTTGGGTTTAGGTCTGATAACTTTTAACGTTCCTCCAATTCTCTGATAAAAAACGAAAACGAAAACAAAAACTTTGCGCACATACGGACCCTAATTCACCAAAGGTTGTTTAAAGTTATTTATTTATTTCTATTATTCGTTTTTTATTTATTTATTTTTTTTTGGGGGGGGGGGGGGGGGGGTGGTGCTTATTCCCGGGAGGAAATGTTAACATTTTAATTCCAAGCTACGATATCACTGTATTCTTGATGGTTGTATCCATAAGTAAAAAGGATTATCATTTTTAAAAGATTCTTTTCGACCCATTGTTAAGAATAACTTCTTTCAAATCTATGATAAACAAACAATCTTTACCGCTGAAGAAAATAATCTCCCCAAATACTGGTATAATCTTCAAACAATTTCTGCAGATTACAAAAGGAAACGTTACCCCCCCAGTTACTCCTTTAAAATATTCAACAACAATATTGCAAAATCTCAGTTCTGTCCAGAAGCAAAGCGGACGCACCCCCTCTTTGTCGTTAAACCAAACATTTCCGAGCTGTGAGCTATCAGTGCAGCTCGTGATAATAATGCATGATTCACATGAAAAATATAATCTGGAGTGGGATTTTAATTGTATTAATAACACACCCTATACCGCTGAATATTAATTTCAGACCTGGTTTATCCGAAGATGAGACTTTTCACAAAACATGAGCATCTGCCTGCATATTATATACAGGGGTACTTTTTATATGAATAAAGTGGGGGCTCCCACCTGTGAGCATGTAAGTGGGAGCCGCTTTGGGTAGGGTCCAGGGGGTGTAGCCCCCAGAAGCGTTTGGATTTTAGCTATTCAAAGCCCGAACATCAAAACTACTGGCTTACAAGCGAGCAATAAACAACTGCCGGGCTTGAGGTGGGGGGGGGTGGGGGGGGGGCACTTGGGCCCAGAAGGCCCCCCTCTACCCTCAGTACGTTCACTGTTTTATCTTATGAATAGGTAATGAGCAATATAAGGAAATTTGTTTTCATCATGTAATCATGTACAAAAAATTAAATTATATTTCCTGGCAAAGTTCCCTATGAGCACTATCACAAATAATTTCCTCCTGAACATGAACAATAAAAAAACTGTCCTTGATTTTCTTCAGTGAGACAACACACTAGCCTGCTCTAAAAACCCAGGTGAAGTATACCAGTACCGAGCAGGAATTTATTCCTTGAAATGCTTGATGCCCCCCCCCCCCCCCCCCCCCCCCCCCCCCCCGTTAGATTCTGCTAGATTCTAGATTGATGGTGCATCCCTAGCATTTCAAGGAATAAACTTCCTGCCCGGTAACCCATTTACTACACCTGGATTGAGAGCAGCCAATCGTCTCTGTGAAGGACACTGGTGTTGTGGTTGGGAATTGAACCCCACGACCCTCTATTGAGGAGACGAGGGTAGAACCAACAAAAAACGAATACTCGCATACTCCCATACTCCATTATTCAAATCAAACAGGCAATCAACAACACTCAATTAACAATTCAAAGTTGAACTTAAATTCCAAATTGGACTTCAAATTATGGAAAGCCATGATTTGCTATGAGAAATGTATACATTATTTGTTTAGATACATTCAAGTTTGTTCAAAAGCATAGTTTCCATAATCAAGATTTAATATTCTGGGTGAAAGATTTATTAAAAGTCTAAAATATGTGCATTTTTGCTCTTGAACATATAATGCTTTCCATAACTAAGTCCAACCTTAATTAAAGTTCCACATAAAATCTTTGTGAAATACCCCCTGGGGCAAAACTATACTTTAGTAGGCTAGCAGAATTTTGGTCGCTAACTTCAATTTTCGTACTGCCCAATAAATCTAACTTATAGCCACTAAATCTAAACATAGCCACTAAATCTGAAATATAGCCACCAAATTTAGGGTTAAGGTTAGGGTTGAAGTTAGCGACCAAAATTCTGCTAGCCTACTAAAGTATAGTTTTGCCCCCCTGGACCCTAATGCACAGATCTACAAAGTACCTACTACACCAGCTAGATAGCCAATCATGTTTGGCCGTATTCTATCCACTCTGACAGATAAAAAAAAAAAAAAAAAAAAAAACAGGCTTTACAAAATATAGTTTTAAAGTGATCCATTAACTTTGTAAAATTCAACTAAAATTGGTTTCACACTTCTCTTGTATCTTGTTGTTCGGCTTATAGTAAAAGAAAAATGAAATGTGTTTTGATCTTTAAAATGCCTCCCTAATTAAAGAGTATCAAAATTTTGGTTACTCAATCGTCAAAAGAGTATCAGAATTTGGACACAACGCAAAAGATAAGGATAAAATCAGACATTGCTTTTCTCTGTTTTCACTAGGTAAACATTATTCTATTTCTATGAAATTTCTCATATTCTCAAGAATCTCACGATGAAATTGGTATATGATTGAAGTCTCAAATATTAATTTTGAGAAAAATAATATAAAGTTAATGGATCACTTTAAGGAGCACAAGGGTACATTAAATAACTTGAAGAAGGAGTCAGTTTGACAAAGGAGCCAGTGAAATGCTAAATCTTTTATTGCACAATTTTTTTGTTTTTTGTTTATCATTCTGTATTCCAAAAATAGTACAAATTAAGTTGTTCAAAAAATATATTTCAGATTGTCCTCTCTCATTTTGAAGGCTTGAAGGAAGGCTAGTGCCTACCGCTTCACATTCCAGTTCCATTTAATAACCAGCACCTCTAAAATGTACTTTTATCACGTAGAAGCCTTTACAATTAAGTTGACACTTGGTAATCATATCATAGGCACGCTAAATGCTACACAATCGGGCACCGTGGTGAATGAAATATAAACAAAAAGATCACAATATAGTGGAACCTCGTTATAACGAGCACCTTTGAACCTTTGGTCCATTGAACTAACCCAGTTATATCAGGGCTTAAAAACAAGTACATAGAACCTGGACTTGTGAATTTATCTCGCTATATATGGTACTTCGTTCTAACAGGGCCCCGTAACATAAAGATTCATGTTTAACTGACGTTCAATCAATTGATCGTAAGATTAACCGCAAGACCAATCAATTGATCGTACGATCAATTGATCAATTGTACGATTTATCGTGAATCCTTGTTACGGGGGCCCAGAGCTCATTATAAAAAGAGGTTCCACACTTCATTATGTGTTTTTTTAACTTCTACTACATGTGAGTAACAAAATGAAGGGATTTGTCAAAAATTAAAGGCAAGCTTTTATCTGAGTTAAAATCTGAACAAGAACAACAGTTACAGGCTTACCATCTGTATTTCGTAGGTATTTACATGATCGTTTCTGAAGGGCTGATCCAAAAAGCCGAGTAACCAATTGACCAGCTTCACTGCATGTTTTATGCTAGCCTATTTTATCCATAAAATGCAATCTGGATTCCACAATACTAAATCATTTTTTAGTTTGAAATGGGGTAGAATTAAAAAGGGCAGCATAACTAGCGTTAAAATCAATTAGCAATAACTGTAACACATATACAATTTATATATAACATTCACCAAAATCCTACGCCATGAAGAAAATGATTTTGACAGTTGTTGGGATTCACAAAGGCGGTTTACGTAAAAACCACTGTTTAAACCATGATTTACATCTACAATGAAATGCCACTTGTAGACAAATTAAAGTGGAAATCGCGTTTCTATTAATACGGCCATTGGTGCTTGCTTTTATAAACCAGCGGCACCAAATGATATCACCATCGGAGGACACACAGACCTTTATTTAGTGTCTTTTATAGCAAATGTGTAGCTTCGACATACCGGTAAGTAAAAAGTGCACATTCTTTCTCCGTCAGTCTACAAATGGCAATACATAGATTTGAACCTGTGGTCTACATGAACATCCACCGTGAATTCCAGCCTTATAGATGCTTGATGCAAATACTGCAACCTAAATCATACCGTCCTGCCAATCTTAATGTTGAGTGAACTTCTAAAGTCTAAACATACCCCTTAAGGCACGTGGCCACAAACCACTTTGATTCAAAGCTCACACCGACTACAAATCACAAATTTGTTCCCATACTATATAGATGCGAGTATATGCAATAGTACTATGATATCAACTGAAAGATAAGCTACCGAGTTCGGTAGACGATCAAAATCTAGCAATTCTCGTTGACGTGGAACACGACTTGCATGTAGCACCACGGCAACGTAAGTAGCTTCTAGTATTGGTCGCAATGTGTACTGTGAAATGGACAACAGAGTACTGTAAAGCACAAGTGCTAACACGCAGGAAAGACACAGTCAAACCCGTCTATAGTGAACACATATGGGGTACAAGAAAGGTGACCACTGTAGACAGGTAACCTCTATAGAGTACAGAAGCCATGACGTCATAAAAACACTTTTTTTCGAATTTTCAAATTTGGACTTCATTTTCAGAAAGAACATCAAAAATAATGTCCAAATACCGAAAATCAATTGAATATGTTAAGTATTGGCTGAGATATGCCCATCCGAATGAATTTGTTTGGCGATAGGCACTCAGTGTTATAGTGCCCTGGTTCATAAAATTATGAACCAGGGCACTATAACACTGAGTGCCTATAGGCACAAAAATCATTTGGATGGGCATATCTCAGCCAATACTTAACATATTCAATTGATTTTCGGTATTTAGACATTATTTGTTATTCTCTTTCTGAAAATAAAGTTCAAATTTGAAAATTCTAAAAAAGATTTGTTATGACTTCATGGCTTCTGTACTCTATAGACAAGTTCCTTTCTCTGCGAGGGCTGGTGGCCTCTATAGGCAGGTTGGCTGCTATATAGACAGGTTTGACTGCAGATCTAGTCTTCTTGTACTATTTTCTTTGACAGACATGGACATTTCTCATATTTTATCCAGAAATGTACAATAACATAATCTAATAATCAACGGTTATTGGTATAAAATGAATAATCATAGTTACATTTATAATTTTGAAGAAAAAAAAAATCAAGCATAGTACATTATATATATATATAACAAAACAAAATTGTTCTTGTATTTGATTACGAGTTGTTTTCTTATGGAATGATACAATACAGTCGACCTTAAAACCAGATGAAAAGCTGAGATTTAGTTGAGCAGAATAAAACACGTTTCGCTAGTCCCCCACACATGGTTATATCACCAGGATCATCTGTGATAATGCATTTCTGCAATATAATGGAGATAGCTGTCATTGCTTGCGGTTACTTGCGATTACCTCCAAACGATTTTACATTTTTGTTGAAACCTGTTCAAAATTTGGATGTAGCTTACTGTACAGCATGGTTGTCAGTATGCTTCCACCAAATTTCAACTTTTCTTAACAGCGCAATAATTGACCATTATAATCAACTGTGCTTCAAGACTGTATTTTGTAAGGCAAGGTTTTAAGAGATAATAGCATTTCTACAAACGTAATTTGAACAAAGAATTACGAATAATATGCAGCAATTGCTCCGATTTGAGTAGTATATCATAATCAGTATCTAATTTCAATGTATATAACTACATGTATATATACTCATACTAACATGTGCATTCACATGTGCATTGTTTCAAAAGCAGCATGTTACAGTACATCACTATGATTTACATATCATTTGTCAAAACTATTCAAAATATATGTGACATAAACGGCTATAAGTCAAAGAACATGAAGTCAATTTGTATCTATGGCGACAGAATGCTCAAATTACAACACGATATACATAGATGAAAGACAAGAATTTTCGCCTTCACTAGATAAAAATATGTACACATTCAAGATATTTACATTTTATTTCATAATATGATTGATTTTGTCCTCATCCGTGATAATCAGTAAAAAGTGATCAGATTCCATGCATACTGGTGTTTAAAAAAAATTATAAATTGCATAATCATACAGAGAAATCTACTTGGCAAAAGATGTATAACATATTTTTTCTTAAAATCTCCTTTAATATATATTTCTAATGACACAAAACACCTACAAAACTTTATATACGGTATATTTTGTTCCAACATATTTACACAATATGCATAAAAATACATTTAATTACAATAATGGTGAGTTTGTAAAAGCAATATCTTGATAGTTCCAAAGAAAGCTTAAAAGTACTAAGGTACATAAAAGTACTGATTTATTTTGTTTAATAGAGAGCTAGAGAATCAACATGTATCAAAATTATAATAGTTACTAGTCGAGTAGTCGGAAGCTCTGATGTCAGTTTTAGTACAAGTGATGTGGTGTGCACCCGGTGGGAGGTCGTTTTGTAAATGATTTTACTTGATATGTATATTTTGTTGGAAACAAAAATAAAAATTGAAATAAAAAGCAAAGAAGCCAGAGGGGTTTTGACTCTAAAACATTACGAAATGCATTATATAAAAGGCGAGACATCAAACAGTGTATGCACAGATGCACATGAAACAAAGTGCACACCGTCTACAACAGTTTCTGTCTTTCTGTCCATCTGTATGTGTGTGCATGATTGGATGGCCAGGAAGGGAACAATTAACAAAAATATATATTTGTTCTAAAGTAATGTAAATAATATCTGTTTTCTATTAATTTTTTTATAGAACTGTTTGACTAGACGATTGGGTGCAGGAAACGCCCCACAAGTAATTAAAAAATTGAGCACCATGAAACAGCAACGTTAGGTATAATTAAGTAAAAAAACAGCAAACTTGTTGGCAAATCAGTCCATCAAAAAAACAAAAAAAACATAAAAGATAAAATAAATTAACAACATGGGAGGGGAAGACCGTGGTGATAAGCCCACACAATTTAACATTTAAGATATTTTCTTAATGAAATAAAATAATAATAATCAATTAATTGATTAAATTTCTATTATTATTATTAAAATAAAAATAAAGACAACACCTCTTAAAGGAAGCAAAATCAAGGAAGTGATGAACTCCTAATGAAATTCATCAAAAGGGCTGTGCAGAGGGGTTTGGGAACGTCAATCAAGGTAGAATCATGGCACACCTATGAATGCTCGCCAGGGAGTGGAGATGGTGCACAACATGTGTGCAGGCTGGCATTGTATCCCATGACCAAGGTAGTGCAAATCACTCGGAGATGATACTGTTTCTTACAAGGCATATGTAAATCCAACACATTATAATTATTATCATTATTAGTATTATTATAATTGTATTTTTTCTTGTAATTATAACGTGGTGGAAGAAGATAGAAGGGCAATTTCTGAGGCACGATTTGTTGAAGGCTGTAATTAGTACAGAGGCACATGAGCTGTAATATTGGGTCCCAGTATGTTGGATTTTGAGATCATATATATATATATATAAAGATACCACCAATTATTCTGAAGAGCACTGTCACAGAGCGCTTTGGCATCTTTGGCACGATTGAATTTCGGAAGTGAAAAAGCGAACAGCTTACTTATACTCGTAAGTTCTACGTACATGAGTTTGAACACACATTTTTGCATGAAATTCATGAATAGTAAACGATTTGAAAGTTGCTACACTAAAATATTTCATCTCATCAAAATCTTTTAAACATAATATTCTACAATGTATTTGTAATCTTATATTCATTTGTCACAATGAAAAACGAAATGTAATTATACATGATATATATCATAATCGTTATTAAACATGTAATAGTTTACATGCTAAATATATAGTTTTCTTTCCGTTTAAGTACAGGTCAAATCCAACAACAACAAAAACAACAGATAATGTGACAAACATGTATATATTCGTGACAGCTTATGAATACAAACATAAAAACAAATGTACAATTTAATCATCTAAACTGCTCGCAGTTGTGCAATGAAGTCTACAATCGATATGTGTTTTTTTTTCCTTTGTAAAACTGAATACTTGTCTTTTTACAAATGAGTAGAGAAAAAGAAGTAGTAGTAATTATGGAACGTAAAAAAAAAAAAGACAATAAAATACAGCAATGGAATGCAAGAAGATGTGTATTGGAATATAGGAAAGCGATACGTACTTGGAATTCTTTGTATACCTTTAAAATATTGAGATGTCAGTTTACATGCGTAGATTACATCGAGGTAGCAAAGACAACTCTTTGATTACCCAAATATTTACAAGTCTTTGTAGCCAGTTTCAATTAATGCAATTTATTTGATATTTACAAATACACATTGCATAAACTCATGAAGTTTTGGTTCAGTTTTTATGTATAATGTGAACTACATATTTCTGTAATTTTTAGAGGCTAAAAAGATCTGTTTGTTATCATGCATGCAGTCATGAATATTAAAAAATAGGAAATATGATTGTAATCAACAGCTACATTTCAACATGTAGAAAACAAAAAAACCAGACAGTGTTTGATATGAGAATAAATGAGGCATATTTATCTAGAGTAAAGAAAAATAACAAATTTGTCATAATCATATATTCAAAAATATATATACAAATATTTCTTTTCAGAATATTCAAGCATCATCTTGAAGGCTGCTATCAATATTTTGATAAAACCGAAATAAAATGTTGGCTTATGTAAATCTTATTTTTATCGTTTTTCAGACGATATAAGAGACAACTCTTGTACTTAAAAAAATGGATAAAAGAAATATTCAATCATTCAAATCACTCAGACATCTGAGGATATTTGCATCATTCATATGTAAAACAAATACAGTATCATTCTGTATCTCTCCTGATACAAAGGAGATACCAAACTCAATCTCTCTCTTGCACCATTAGACAACCTTCTCCTGATAACTTCATCTTTAACCTTTGACCGGATCTCTCTCTCTCTCACCATTAGACAACCTTCTCCTGATAACTTGATCTTTAACCTTTGACCGGATCTATCTCTCTCTCTCGCACCATTAGACAACCTATCCTGATAACTTGATCTTTAACCTTTGACCTTTGACCTGATCTCTCTCTTTAGATGACCTCCTCCTTGAGAATGGCAGCGACTGGGTCAGGCTCCTGCTTGGGGATGGGTGCAGACACGGCCACGGCGGCAGGTGCAGGGGGGCCGGTGGTGACCGGAGGAGGTGGACCGTGGGTCTGGTGCTGGAGCTGGGCTTGGAGCTGAGAATGCGGGACTGTTACGGTAACGGCCGGCTGCGGGATGTGCAGCTTGAATGCCTCATTTAGGCCCTATAGGAGGTAGAAAGATATAAGATAAGTACTCATTGATATATGCAATGCTACAAAGAATGTCATGATTAATCAGATCATGGAGACCTTCTACTATTTGATTTTGCAAATTCTGATACTTAAGTGATCCATGATTCAAACTTCATGAGAATTTTTCCAAAAGTGGTATTTGAGACTCTCATCATATACAAATGTCATAAGATTCTATATGTTTGAATTAATTATTACAAAAAGCTGTATCGCTTCGGCAGAGATGCCAACCTTCACAAACCAAAAAAAGTATTCTGAGAGGTAAAAAACAGTATTTTGAACCCGAAAAAAGTATTTTCAGAACTGCCAACCTTTAGAGGCAAAAAAAACATTTTTTCGCGAAGCCAATTCGCGCAGCAAAAATACCCTTTATGCGCGCGTAAATATGAAAGTTTGTTCGGTCGATCACACCAGCGTTTATATGAGTTTGTTCGGTTTATTTGTGTTATATTTAAAATATGTATCTGGAATAATAGTTTATCAGGGTTCAACGTAAATTTTGTCGCCGTTTTCCGATCGTTTCTATGGGGAGTACCAAAAAAAAAAAAAAAAAAAAAAAAAAAAAAAAAAAAAAAAAAAAAAAAAAAAAAAAAAAAAAAAAAAAAAAAAAAAAATCGATTTTTTTTTTTTTTTTTTTTTTTTTTTTTTTTTTTTTTTTCTTTTTTTTTTTTTTTCTTTTTTTTTTCTTTTTTTTTTCCAAGAAAACGTATTTTATTAGTGGAAAACGTACTGCCGTATTTTGCGTGAAAAAACGTAACAAATACGGCAAAAACGGAACGGTTGGCATCTCTGCTTCGGCGATCCCTCGCATTTATCCCCAAGTTGATTTTAATCCGCTTCAGATTTATAAAGCTTCTGACTACTTGAGCAATGATGAATTAAGGGGTTTCTGGGAAGAACGCCGTCGTAGGGTTTTCTATAGCTCAGTCGGTAGAGCACCGGTCTAGCAATCCGGAGTTCTCGGGTTCGAATCCCGTTGGAATCCCATTTTTCTTTGCTCACTTTTAATCAAGATTCTTCTGAATTATATTTGCAATTTTCATACAAAAATTAAAAAAACTGCTGATAAAGTATGGTGCATGAAACAACTTCTGGTAAATGAGTGCTAGAGAGGAAAACACTATTATTTAGGTGTAGACCAGTTTGTGGTTATGCATATAACACATACATATTGGATGGAAGGTGCTTTCGACTAAAACCATACTTTATTAAACATGCACATGGTTTTATGGAGTGCGGTACATTTATCTCTAATCTCAGAAATAACGGGAAAATGTCACCCTGATAATTTGACCCAAAACTATAAAACACATACGGGTAAACATTTGACAAAAACAAAAATACAGTCAAACTTATGTTTAGTGACCACCTAAGGGAAACAAGAAAAGTGACCACAGTAGACAGGTGACCTTTACAGAGAGGTTCAATAACACCATTTTTTCTGCGGAGATCATTTTTGTTGGCCACTAAGACAGGTTTGACTATATACAAAAGAGTATGTCACTCAAATGATCAGACCATGCTACGTGACTGACCTGAGCAGTGGTGGTGGTCTGTGTGAGCTGAGGATTGTGAGCCGTGGTGTGAGGGTGCATCATGTGTCCGTTGACCATGCCATGGGTGTGCTGGTCCCCAGGAGGGGTAGGGGGCGGGTGGGAATGCATGCCTGGTATTGTGCCGGGGACATGCTGCTGGGTTGGGTCATTACTGGAACCTGCAAAAAGCAACAACAATCATCATTGACTTGACATTTATCGAGTCTAAAAACGTAATAACAAAATTCTCTTTTTGATTGATCAATTTTCCAATTAGTGAGTAATAATTTGTAATTGTTAACAGGTCTCTAATCTTGCATTCCCCAGAATGTAATCTAATCTCACAAACATCAATCTGAAAGTATCTCCAGGACTTGAGGCAGATTAATCATCATCATCGTCCTTGCCATATCACTATCACCATCACCATCACCGTCACCATCATCGTCGTCATCATCATCATCATCATCATCATCATGTGCCATAAACCATCTACTCATTCCCCAAGATGCAATCTAATTTCTTAACCATCTGCAAGAATCTTCAGGACTTAACGAGGCATATCAATCAAAAGAGAAACTAGATGGATCTTCGATTGCGCGCAATCGAAAATTATGCCTCCGCTATCACGCGATTTTAATATGCCCAAATTAACATGCACTGATTTAATTTTTCTTATATTTTGAGTCCTGTGACCGTGACCATATGATCCCAATCTTTGATGGCTCCCTAAAAAACAGTCAGGTACCAAGTTTGATTGAAATCTGACATTTAGTTCTTGAGATTTTGGTATTACAAGCTTTTTTGCATGTATAATGAGTCCCGTGACCTTGACCTCAACCTCATGACCCCAACATTTTATGGCTACGTTGACTCTTTATGATACAGGTACCGAGTTTGATTGAAATCTGACATTCAGTTCTTGAAATTTTGCAATTACAAGCCATTTTCGCATACATATTGAGTCATGTGACCTTGACCTTTGACCTCATGACCCCCCAAATCTAATCAGATCAGTGGCACCCCGATATGTACACTCATACCTAGTATGTAATTGATCCGTCAACCGGTTCTTGAGATATCGCAAGAACGAGGCATTTTTGCACATACATTGATTCCTGTGACCTTGGACCTTTGTCCTCATGAACCCCAAAATCTAATCAGATCATTGCCACCCCAATATCTACACTAATACCAAGTTTGAATTTGATCCGTCAACCAGTTCTTGAGATATCGCGAGAACGAGGCATTTTTGCATATATATTGAGTCCTGTGACCTTGACCTTTAACCTCATGAACCCCAAAATCTAATCAGATCATTGCCACCCCAATATCTACACTAATACCAAGTTTGAATTTGATCCGTCAACCAGTTCTTGAGATATCGCGAGAACGAGGCATTTTTGCATATATATCGAGTCCTGTGACCTTGACCCTTGACCTCATGACCCCTAAAATCTAATCAGATCATTGCCACCCCAATATCTACACTAATACCAAGTTTGAATTTGATCCGTCAACCAGTTCTTGAGATATCGCGAGAACGAGGCATTTTTGCATATATATTGAGTCCTGTGACCTTGACCTTTGACCTCATGACCCCTAAAATCTAATCAGATCATTGTCACCCCAATATGTACACTCATACCAAGTTTGAAATTGATCCGTCAACTGGTTCTTGAGATATCGCGAGAACGAAAATGGGACGTACGGACGGACGTACGGACGGACGTACGGACGGACGGACGGACGGACGGACGGACGGACGGACGGACGGACGGACGGACGGACGGACGGACGGACGGACAACCCGAAAACATAATGCCTCCGGCCACTTCGTTGGCGGAGGCATAAAAAAGGAGGAGGATGAGGAGGAAGAGGAGGATAAGGAGGAGGAAGAAAATCAAGGAAAATAAGGAAGAGGAGGAGGGGGAAGTGGAGGATCAAGGAAGACTAGGAAGAGGGAGATGATGACGAGGAGGAAAACCGAGATGAAGATGAACTAGATGGATCTTCGACTGCGCGCAGTCGAAAATTATGCCTCCGCTATCAGGCGATTTTAATATCAAGCCCAAATTAACATGCACTGAAATAATTTTTGTTTATATTTTTCATATATTTTGAGTCCTGTGACCTTGACCATATGACCCCAAACTTTGATGGCTACATTGGCTCCCTAAGAAACATTCAGGTACCAAGTTTGATTGAAATCTGACATTTAGTTCTTAAAATGTTGCCATTACAAGCTTTTTTACATTGAATATTGAGTCCTGTGACCTTGACCTCAACCTCATGACCACAGCATTTTATGGCTACGTTGACTCTTTATGATACATTCCGGTACCAAGTTTGATTGAAATCTGACATTCAGTTTTTTGAAATTTTGCCATTACTAGCCATTTTCGCATATATATTGAGTCCTGTGACCTTGACCTTTGACCTCATGACCCCCCAAATCTAATCAGATCATTGCCACCCTGATATGTACACGCATACCAAGTTTGAAAGTGATCCGTCAACAGGTACATGAGATATCGTGAGAACGAGGCATTTTTGCATATATACTGAGTCCTGTGACCTTGACCTTTGACCTTATGAACCCCAAAATCTAATCAGATCATTGCCACCTCAATATGTACACTCGTACCAAGTTTGAAATTGATCCGTCAACAGGTACATGAGATATCGTGAGAACAAGGCATTTTTGCATATATATTGAGTCCTGTGACCTTGACCTTTGACCTCATGACTCCTAAAATATAATCAGATCATTGTCACCCCAATATGTACACACATACCAAGTTTGAAATTGATCCATCAAACCGGTTCTTGAGATATATCGTGAGAATGAAAACGGGACGGACGGACAACCCGAAAACATAATGCCTCCGGCTTCGTTGGCAGAGGCATAAAAATAGTCTACCCACCTCCCAGTAACATCTCCTGCAGCAGGTTGTCCACCTTGGCGACTCCCATGAGACGGGCAAACTGGATCTGTTCTATCATCTGCCAGGTGATGCTCTGCAGCGGAGGCAGCATCAGCAGGATCTCACCAAAGCGCCCTCTACTCTCGTACTGTCGGTCGTTGATGTAGTCCTCCAGGTGGATCTGAACCTGGTAGCGCAGCAGCTTGATCCGGTTCGGCTCACTCAGACCCTTGGCGTCTGGTAAATGGAGAGTAATATTCTTAATACAATTCACTCCGACATGTAGGGAATGGCATCAGGCAATATTCAAACAAAGTACAATGTTTATTGTTTTGTTTTTTTTAAATAGAGACAAGCATAATTTCACAGAAATATAAACTTTTAAATGTGTAACTGAAGGACATGAAATGGTTTTGCCTGATTAAATGGTCGATTTGGTTTTTAGGTCTCCTTTATTACATGGAAGACAGTATTCTTCAAATACTGTCACATTTAAATGACATTCATTCTATGCAAGACAGTAACATAACGTTCTGGTCTGTATACAAAACATTCTCCACACTCTGGAAAATTTACAGGGTCTAATGTGTGGACTGACCTTGGTCAAAGAAGCCTTCAAGCACTTTATCAATAGTTTCTGGTTAACAAACAAACATTTTCCAAACACAGGAATTTTGTATAAGTGTGCACTGACCTGGGTCAAAGAAGACTATGGCCTTGAGGCAGGCGAACTCGTGGTCATCCATTCCCACATCCCGCATGGGCGTGACCAGTTCATCCAGGATGCGTCCAGCCACCCGGTGTATGTCCATCTGGTCCTGGGAGTGGCGGTGCATCACCACGTCGGGTCCTAGGACCAGCAGGTCCTTGAAGGGCAGGGAACGTCTGGCTGACCCCAGGATCAGGTGTTCTCCTGCATGGGCACGCAATAGGGCCACCTGGACAGGACAAAAGAGATTAAAGGACAATAGGGATTAAAGTAATCTGACATGTTTGGCCTTATCAACAGGAGGTCTTTGTAGGGCAGGGAACGTCTGGCTGCCCACAGGATCCGGTGCTCTCCTGCATGGGCACGCAACAGGGCCACCTGCACAGGACAAACGGAAATAAAGGGACAATAGGGATTAAAGTAATCTGACAGACCATAGATCCTACTCTACCAGGAGCTCTCCTCCATGGGCAAGCAGAGGAGGGCAGAGGAGGGTATACAGTAAGGGGAACGGAGTATGAATGTACCTGATCATCTAGCGGTAGATCACAGAAGCTTGGGATGTATTTTGCCCACTCCACAAGTACTAGGAGATACTATATATTGCTCTCACAGACCTCACTCATGGTGGCAACCTTAAAGGGGGTGAGTGGTTTAACAGGAGGGCAGATGAGGGTATACAGTAAGGGGAAAGGAGTTTGAATGTACCTGATCATCCCAACGGTAGATCACAGAAGCTGGGGATGTATTAGGCCCCACTCCACCAGCACTAGGAGATACTATATATTGCTCTCACAGACCTCACTCATGGTGGCAACCTTAAAGGGGGTGAGTGGTTTAACAGGAGGGCAGAGGAGGGTATACAATAAGGGGAAAGGAGTGTGAATGTACCTGATCATCCCAACGGTAGATCACAGAAGCTTGGGATGTACTTGGCCCATTCCACGAGCACCAGGACCTCGTTTATGCTGGCTAGCTTAAAAGGGTTATGTGGTTTAACAGAGGAGGGCAGAGGAGGTACAAAGGATGAGTAAAGGAGTATGAATGTACCTGATCATCCAATGGTAGATCACAGAAGCTGGGGATGTACTTGGCCCACTCCACGAGCACCAGGAGATGCTGCTTCGTGCTCCCACAAACTCACTCATGGTGGCAAGCTTAAAGGGGGCGAGTGGTTTAACAGAGGAGGGCCGAGGAGATATATATTAAGGGGGAAGGAGTGTGAATGTACCTGATCATCCAGTGGTAGATCACAGAAGTTTGGGATGTATTAGGCCCCACTCCACCAGCACTAGGAGATGCTGCTCTATGCTCTCACATACTCACTCATGGTGGCTAGCTTAAAGGGGGTGAGTGGTTTAACAGAGGAGGTCAGAGGGTATACAGTGAGGGGAAAATTAGTGTGAATGTACCTGATCATCCAGTGGTAGATCACAGAAGCTAGGGATGTACTTGGCCCACTCCACGAGCACCAGGACCTTGTTTATGCTGGCTAGCTTAAAAGGGTTATGTGGTTTAACAGAGGAGGGCAGAGGAGGTACAAAGGATGAGTTAAGGAGTATGAATGTACCTGATCATCCAATGGTAGATCACAGAAGCTGGGGATGTACTTGGTCCACTCCAAGAGCACCAGGACCTCGTTTATGCTGGCTAGCTTAAAAGGGTTATGTGGTTTAACAGAGGAGAGCAGAGGAGGTACAAAGGATGAGTAAAGGAGTATGAATGTACCTGATCTTCCAATGGTAGATCACAGAAGCTGGGGATGTACTTGGCCCACTCCAAGAGCACCAGGACCTCGTTTATGCTGGCTAGCTTAAAAGGGTTATGTGGTTTAACAGAGGAGGGCAGAGGAGGTACAAAGGATGAGTAAAGGAGTATGAATGTACCTGATCATCCAGTGGTAGATCACAGAAGCTGGGGATGTACTTGGCCCACTCCACGAGCACTAGAAGATGCTGCTTCATGCTCTCGCACACCTCGTTCATGGTGGCTACCTTCTTGCTCGCGAGGCCTCCCTCCGGAATATTCACATTGGAAGGAATCTAAAACAGAGAACCAACAAAATATAACATAATTTATAATTGCTATGCATACTTTAGCATAGTTTACCACTTTATTTTGAGGGGGGAATATATATTGTTTGTCTTCTAATGATTGATGCAGTTCTATGCATTACAAGCTCATAAAAGTTACCTATTGTCCTAACAAAGGTCTCAAAATTTCCTTCAATTCCTTTCAATTTTGTTTCCTTTCAATTTATACCTTCATAAAACTTACTGTCAGTCAAATCAGTTGATAGTGGCTACAAAAACATTATTTTAGAGGAAATATACAACTAAAAGTGACAGGAATTCCAGCGTTTCTTTTCCCTTTAAAGCCATGTACAAACACAACATGGAGATAACACTCACCACCTGTCTGGACATTTGTTCTGCGTTGACGAGCTGTGGGATGGAGACTCCTCCGTTGTTCATGGTGTCCTCGTAGCTGGGCCTCCTGGTACTGATGCGATCCCTCTCATTCTGTACAGCTGGACAAGAATACAGAACGACACAAACATTTAATTAGGGTCTATGAAGAATGCACATTATACCAATTTCAAATACAGTCAAACCAGTTTATAGTGACCATCCATAGCAAACAAGAAATGTGGTCAATGTACACAGGAGACCTCTATAGACAGGTTCCCAAAATATGATTGTTTTTTCTTCAGGGGAGCACTTTTGGTGGCCACTATAAGTAGGTTGGCTGCTATAGACAGGTGGTCACTGAGACAGGTTTTTCTGTAGTTCGTCTTCTCAATCTGAAGATGTCTTCTGTTCCAAATTGAAGACATCTTTATCTCGCATTTCAATTGCTTTTTTGAACCAGCATCTCACTTTTTGTATTGTTCTGGAGACATCCGGAGTGTTCAACCTGACCGATACAAATAAGTGGGTTGATCAGATAGCTAATTACCTTCTTTCTTCATGCCGGCCCGGAAGCACTTCTTTAAGCGGCAGTATCTGCACTGGTTGCGCTTGTCCTTATCCACCACGCAGTTGCGTGAAAAGCGGCAGGTGTACTGGTGGTTCTTGCGCACACTCCTTCGGAAGAAGCCTTTGCAGCCGTCGCAGCTGGCCGCTCCATAGTGCTTCCCGGTGGCTCTATCCCCGCAGATGGAGCAGTGCGACTGGGCGGCACCCAGGTCATTGTCTGCAGCAACGACAAAAGTAGTAAAAACAAATAAGTTACAAATAATAATGGATGTAATAGTTGTACTGGTGGTTCTTGCGCACACTTCTTCTGAAGCCCTTGAAGCAATCATAGCTTGCTGCTCCATAGGGCTTTCCTGTTGCCAGGTCTCCGCAGATGGAGCAGTGCGACTGGGTGGCACCCAGGTCATTTGTCTGCAGCAACAACAAAAGTATGAATAATACTAATGGATATAATAGATGTAATCAGTGTGCTGGTTGTTCTTGCGCACACTCCTCCTGAAGAACCCTTTGCAGCCGTCGCAGCTCCATAGTGCTTCCCTGTGTCCCGGTCTCCGCAGATGGAGCAGTGCGACTGGGTGGCACCCAGGTCATAGTCTTCAGCAATGACAAAAATATTCAGACATACATATAAATAATATGATACAAAATTGAGTGCATCTGATATTATCAAAATGGATATTAGATACATACACGTACCACAATCAATGCAGCACTCACTATTTCTCAGAGAGCATTTTTTCTAGATTTTGTACAAACACACGGGCAAGGCAAACAGGCTGTGAGGGATTGGGTTGAGGCTGACTTTTCCCCTTGTAAATATATGGTATGTACTTTGTATAGGCTTTATTTAATTAAATAATGTCTAGGATCTTTAAATTGTATAGCTATTACAAAAAAGAAAAGAAAACGAAAAAGAAATTGAAATTGGCATACTAATTTTGGCTTTTACTTTTATAAATGGTTCTTGACAGTTTGTAAAATTCAATATAATCAAAGGGTTAGTCTCATTAACTAAGATATCTTATTAGACACCATAAATGGAATTTCTTACAAAAATGTTTGATGTAGTGATCTACAAACCTGCAACCCATTAACCTACAAACCCACATTACCATTCAAATCACACATAATTGCCAATATTCAAATATTTCAAAATAAAGTAATGCTGTTAATTATTAATTAAATTAATAATTAATTTCCAAATATACTTTAAAGGGCAAAGAAATACAGTTCAGAACATTAACAAATTTTAAACATCGTAACAAAAATATGCACATAACAATATTTCCACCTTATGCATCTACATGTATGTCAAGTGCAAGCAGATTTATTCAGAGTATGTATGGAGGACAAACCTACTCCATGGTAAAAACACATCTTTTATGGTATTTCAAGGTCTGTGTGTATTGGACTGCGAATCTGACCTGGTCCCAAACAGAGCAGGACTATCTATAGGTCAACGGGAGTAGTGCAAACAAGGACACTTCGCTGAGCCAACATGCAATCTCCTGGACTATTTGCACTTCAGAAGGGCCAGGTCTGCCTGAATCCCTCCGGATCCATCTAATGCAATATCCTCTCATATGATCTAAAATCTATGCTATGGAAAACATCAGCACAAAGTTTTACCAAGGATTAAAATCAGGACTACATAAAAAAAATTACTAGTTAGTGTTTCGTTTTTAATTTTTTACCAGTTTTACCTAATGTTTAAGTCTGTTACTGAATTGTTATAGACTATCTTTACAAGCTTAACCAACCATTGAACAGAACAATGATTAGACAAATTTAGGCAAGATTATACCACATGGATCTTAGGCGAACTGGATGTAGACCAAATGGGCTAGACCAAATTAGTAACTTATTTTAATACACAGAACTATGTTTTGACAACATTATACATCTAGCAATTGGAGAATATACAAACTGGGTATATAGACAAAAAGGGATTAGACCAAAGTTGTATTAGACAAACTCTGGATATAACAAATGGGTAGACCAAATGGGTTACACCAAAGTGGTATTAGACATTGACCAAATGGGATTAGAATTATATCAAATTAGTATTAGACAGACTGTGTGTAGACAAAATGGGATAGACATAATTGGTCTTAGACAAACTGACTGTAGACCAAAAGACTAAACATTGACACATATTGGGTGCACAGACCTACAGGGACATCTAGAGACTGAAGAACTGAAGAATACAGTCAATCAGTTAAAAAAGATTTTTAGGGCAAAAATGAGCATAATGAAAAGGGATTTCCCCCTTAATTGTTATTCTAGAGGTATGAATACAAATTATAAGGGTCTAGTATAGTTTGAGTGATTGAGTCATTCCATCAACAATGATTAGAGGGATAAAATTCATTCTAGTCAGTTTAAACTGCAGTAATTAATCTTTTTCACCATACTCTGCATGCAATACCACTTATGTAATTGTGCATGCACTACAGCGATAATGACATCAGGTAAAATTGGCCCTGGTAATAGAACCATATGTACAGCCACGGATATACCTAGTCAGCACAGTCACTGTCAAGTGCATAACTATACAGGGCAGTACTACATGAATCCCAAAGGCGCAAACATTGGCATACATTGTACAATGCCTTGCTGCAGAGAGCCAATCATAATAGAATCCACTGTCTACTTCTTTACAAAAGAAAAACCACCTCTTTGGAAGAAGAAAAAAAAATAGAACGGCCCATACAAATCCATATTTTTTTGTAATTGTCGATCCATTAGACCAAATCTATCACAATCACAGTTCAGTCAGGTGTGGAGGGTATGTACAATACAGGTTCAGCATATCAAACAGCAGAGATGATTCAATAAAGGTGGAAAGAACTTAGAAGCCTGCTTTTTTTTGGGGGGGGGGGGGGGGGGGGGGGAGTCAGGAAAATTAAAGAACATTCTTTAGCAAAATAAATACAGAGTCAATGTAAAGAAACCAGACGGCTTTTTATCTGACCCAAATGACCTACAAAGTACAAATACTATATGAATTAAAGGGGAAAATACCACACTCACACTGATTTAATTAATGATCTTGTTCTGGGGGAGGGGTACACAGATCAAAATGGGTTACTTTTTTTTTCGTCTACAAATATGGACTTGTTAGGAAAATAAATCTGGGAAAGTGATTTGTTCTTCTTCATTTAGGAAGAGAACACTTATGGCATGAATTACAAAATATTTATATTTATCAAATCAATGCAATAAGTGTGTTTTTCTGTGAGAGTGTGGCAGTCCTACTCTCACTTAAAATCAAGTTGGGTTTAAAATACAAAATACTATCATCTCATGATCTTTTAGGGACATTTCATTGAAAAAATGAAGATTTAATTTTTTAAACAAGGATTCATTATCACACAGTGCATAAAATATAAATGGCACAATTAACGTCTTGTCTACAGGAACCTGGCCGGCCCTGTGTTAACCCATTGCTTACAGGAACCAGGTGGGCGATGTTCAAAGTCTATGGGGATTTCAGAATCTCGAAGGGAACGGCTTAACTATATCGCACAATCTAGTAGGGAACAGTTTAAGAAAGCTTTGATCCTGATCGCAGCAATCCACCAGTCTGCACTGTTTGTAAGGAAAGTGTTTACTGTCAAATTAATGAGCCATTGTCCTTTGGGGTATTCATTTTCAGATTTCAGCTGGCACAAAAACAAAACAAGGTGAACATTGGGCTGGAAACTCATGAAATATAAGCCTTGCATTTTGTGTCCACACGCTGTGATTTGTAGCTCTCGTTTCCCTGAGCCCACCCCACCTGATCTGGTTCGAACAATGGTCGCCTTTTCCTGTTTCGGTTTAGGTATCAAAAGCTTTCATTTTCAATACCAGGATTAACATTTGTATTTTGTACACGGGTTTTTTTTATGACATGGGATATAGCCTTCTGCAAAGTCAATGTATTGAGCTCATATATTCAATTCATGGCAAGTATTGTATAGATAACATCACTCTGCATGCAATTGTAATGCAGTTTGAAAAATATAATTGAAAAACACCATCCCACCACAGAGCCTTATAATAAGCTTAGGGGCGTATCTAAACAACAGATCAATGACCGATTCTGTGTAAAATCATTTTACCCAAAATATTCTCTCTAAACAATGTTTATTTTAAAAATATGTTTTTCTACTGGTGAAATTAATGTAAAAAGTAAGTTTTTATTTAACATAAAATTAAACAAAGTCTTTTGTGTTGAAGCTAGAGGAAATATAAGTGAAGGTATTACAAAAGAACATACATTTCCACACAAAACTTTAGTTTAAAAAGGAGGTCATTTAAGTAAAAGTCACAGGTATTCCGTATTGATTTTTATTGATTCCACCAATGTGAATTGAAGATATCTTTTAACAATCAAGCATGGTAATTCTACTAATTAGACTAGTATTACACTATTATTAGTAGTATTTTTTTTCTTTGTTATAATATACAAGTTTTATCCACTAAAATTAAGTCTGACAAGAACTGTTCTTCCTATTAAACAAATTATTATAAAGGTATAATAAGCAAATCTAACAAAAACTACCATTATCATACAGGTAGCAATTTCGCAGATCTCTAGTCTGGCAGACTTTACAGAGCTCAAATCTCTTACAAGATTCCTTATTTTAATGATAGAAAGAAAAGAAGGAAAAAATGAGATTCAGAGATAAAAATGAAAAATCTGAGCCAGTGTTTACATCTTCAGTGTTCAGACAGACCAAGCATACTGAAAATCACTGCAAATAGGGCTACGGCAAACATTGCCCACACACACCCCCTTTTCTTATCGAAACAGTTCCATCAATCATATTTCATATCCCTCTCTATTTTTTCATCGCAATCTGAAGGCTGAGGACTCTTAAATAACAATTGTGATATCGTGACAGAATTGTGAACATTTTTCCGAAAGTGGCACGAAAACCCAAAAGAGCCACATATTGCTACCGTGCGGCTTAGCCACAAAATTGCCACCGAAAAGCCATGTTTAATTGCATTTCGCATAAATGACAATACATGGCTCTTACAGGAGGGCTTTGAGGGTATACATGTGTGACTGGTACATGATGCTTTGGACTCTTAACCCGTTCACTAAGAGATTCTGAAATCCCCATAGACTTCATACACAACCCACTTGGTTCCCGTAGTCAATGGGTTAAAAACACTTGTGGATTTGCCAATGTGAGACAGCGAATGGGCATGGAATTGAAAACATATTATAAAAACACTTCATGAAAATCACTCCACATCATGTAGTGACTTGACCATGTTCATATTTGATTTTCTAAACTGAGAACAAAAAATAAAAGCACACTTCAAAATATAAGGGGGCAGTTCGACCGAATACAATTCAAAACCAATACTATAGTCACTTGCTGCTTGTCTTATTGAAAAGATAAATGAAATCACTTGCTCAAATAGCGGATTATATCTGTATTTATTTTGAATCATTTTGTTGATATTTGCTTGCCCAATCAGGCAAGTGCACACATTGTATGTAGCAAATTTGATTTGCATTGAACTCTATGCATGTTTTCTGGGACTCTTTTTTGGCATTTTAGGGGCAAATTTGCCCAGAGCCACCGTGTATTTTTCACTGGTAATGGTATGTAAAATTATAATTTCATTTCTATACACACATATTTTTAGGAGAAAATAGAATGCTAAATCCTTAAACAATAGACTAGTCAAACAAACCCATGAATACAGGCACTTTAGTACGGTGATGAGTTTTTCAATTATATAATTTTTCTGGAAAGTGGAAACTTATTTTTCTGAACCTGTTGGTGGAATTGACTACTAAAACTATTACCCTTCATTTATAAGAATATTAATTTGGGGGCGTTGGTTCTCTTTAAATCACATGAAATGTGACTCTATGCAGTACTACAGTGCCACAGCACAAGGTTGGGAATGCCCTCAAATATTTAGATTTGCATGAGTCTTGCACTCTCTTGTTTTCATTACATATTGGACTATGGCACTGCTGGGTAAAGCTCATGTTTTCCCTAAGTTCAGAAACAAGTCATTTTTAATTCCAAAAGCATTATTAGTTCCAACTTCCACCACAAAATGAGATGGACTTCAGCCTGACTACACGTATAGTTTAAATCCTAGTAATTTTGATAGTAATATGCACTCTAAATTTGTTAACTCTTTTAGTGCTACTCATGTTAATATTAGGTCTCTAACTAAGAATATCGGTGAATTAAGCTTTCTTTATGAATATAGTATTGCCTCCAAATTTGATGTGATTGCCCTGTCAGAAGTATGGAATGTTCACAATGTTGATACTTTAGCTTTAAATGATTATGTCCTTGAGGTTAACTGCCGTGAGGCTGAAAGAGGAGGTGGGGTTGGAGCATACCTCCGGAACACATTGAAATATGCAAGATTAGATTACTCTGTTTTATATGCTGAAAGTCTCTGGCTGGAGATAATTGAACGTGATAGTAAAATTGTTATTGGTATTATTTACCGTAAACCAAATACTGACATTGGTCAATTTCAAGATAGTTTATTTGGTGTCTTAGAAGAATTAAATGTTGGAAGGTCAAATATAATTTTGTTAGGCGATTTTAATATAGATTTATCACAAACAAATGTTGATACAAGAACAGATGATTATTTAAGCACAATGGAAAGTACAGGAATACAACAGATTATTACAATGCCGACAAGAGTGACAGATCACTCTTCATCTCTTATTGATCATGTTTATACTAATATAAGTAATTCCGTTATTCACTCAGGTGTTATAGAAACTGATGTATCTGACCATTTTCCTATATTTGTTTTATTTGATCATCCTCCTATTGTGAATAAGATTGTGCCTTTGAGAAAAGTTGCTCGCTCATATAAACATTTTAATGTCCACGAGTTTCATGAGGATTTAGCAAACACAAATTGGGATTGTGTGTGTAGATATACCGATGTTAATACGGCTTACTCTGTATTTTATGATTTGTTTGTAAAGATGTGTGATAAACATGCTCCGAATATTGTGCACAATAGTGCGAAGAAAAGACATACACCGAAAAAGCCATGGATATCTACAGCAATTCTTAAGTCTATTAAAAAGAAACATAGTTTGTATAATAACTATAAAGCGTCCAATTTTAATGTAGAATATGCACACAAGTATAAGAAGTATAGGAATGCATTGACAACTGTAATTAAGAATGCTAAACGAATTTATTATAGTAAATTATTTGATGATAATAAACATGATACAGGTAAAACCTGGAAAACTATAAATGAATTGATTAGTGGAAGAGGGAATTCTAAGAAATTAGATATAGATGAGTTGGTTCTCCCGACTGATCGTACTGATGGAGCAGCCAGAGTTGTGTCCTCAGAGGGGGATATAGCTGAGGAGTTAAATAATTATTTTGTTACAATTGGGTCAAACTTGGCACAGAAGATTCCAAATGTACGTTATAGTTATAAGGAATACTTGGGTAGAAGAAATGATAAATCCTTGTTTTGGAAACCCGTGACAGAAAGGGAAGTTTTTGATTATTTGTGTGCCCTAGATAATAAGAAATCCCATGGATATGATAATTTACCAATAAGACTGATAAAGGATGCAGCTAACTTTATTGTTGTACCACTAACTTACATTTTTAATTTGTCATTAGAAAAGGGTACTTTTCCTGATTGTCTTAAGGTAGCAAAGGTAACCCCTATTTATAAAAAGGGGGAAAAGACTGATCCAGGAAATTACAGGCCTATCTCAGTCTTGCCAGTTGTTGGGAAAATATTTGAAAAAATTGTGAATGTTCGTTTAATTGATTTTTTGGAGACTAATGATATTTTGTATAAACATCAGTATGGATTCCGTAAGAAATATAGTACAAAACTTTCTTTGATTAATCTTATTAATACGCTTATGAGGTCGATGGATGAAAGAAAAGTTACGCTTGGTATATTCATAGATTTTCAAAAGGCGTTTGACACTATAAATCATGATATTTTGCTGGAAAAGATGGCACATTATGGTATACGTGGTATTGCTTTCGAATGGTTTGCTAATTATCTCTTGAATCGTTCTCAGACATTATGCTATAAGGAGGCCACATCTACCCGAAAGACTATAACGTGCGGCGTGCCGCAGGGGTCAGTTCTAGGTCCTACATTGTTTTTAATTTATATTAATGATTTACCTTGTTGTACTAACTATTTTAACTTCAGATTGTTTGCGGACGATTCAAATATTTTTCACACGTTTGATGAGAATCAAAATGAAATTGATGTAAATGAGGTTAATGAACAACTGAATGCAGTTCAAAAATGGTGTGATGCTAATAAACTTACTATTAACTTAAAGAAAACTAATTATATGTTCATTAAAAGTAAGCGACGGGTAATTGCTGTAAATGGTGTTCTTAGACTGTCGAACACAGACATTAATGATGTGAGTGTGGCATCTTTTGTAGGAGTTCAAATTGATAGTACATTGTCTTGGAAGCATCACATTGATTTTGTAAATAAGTGTGTTCGTAGAAAAGTGGGTTTGCTATTTAAATTGAGATATTTTGTTCCTCGGTATATTCTTGTGCTCTTGTATAAATCGTTTATACAGCCCCACATACTCTATGGAATTGAGGTATGGGGAAGCAGTTATAAATCTCGCTTGAATTGTATTTATTTGGCTCAGAAGATGGCTGTGCGAGCTATTACATTTTCATTATTTAGAGCATCCTCGGGACCATTGTTTAAACAATTGGGGATATTAGATGTTTTTGATTTGCATGAACTGGCAGTTTCAACGTTTGTATATGATTTGTATAACGGAAATTTACCGCACACACTATTAGATTATTGTAAGATTGTACACCATACTTATGAAACAAGAGGACAAGAAAATTCAATGCTACCCTTGCCAATTTGTAAGACGACACAAGGTACATTTACTATTTCCTTTGTTGGACCAAAGCTTTGGAATAGCTTACCTCAGAAAATTAGAGAACAAAAAACAAGATGTTCATTTCGTAAGGCCCTCACAATGTATTTGATGAACAAATAAATTTTCTGTATGTTAGCAGTTAGTTACGTTTTGTATTTTGAATGTAAACAATATAATCTTAATATCAAGTAAAATGCTTATTTTGTAATATAGATTTTTGTAATATAGAGATACACTATCGATATAGTGAAAAGAGAGAACCAATCTCGACTAGCACTTGTGCTAACTTTTGGTTTTCTTTTTAGCAACAACCTTAACTTTTGTATAAATGTGTTTTATAGTATGTAAGCATTGATTAAGTTTTACTAATCTATTGCAGTGATTCATTGTTTTGTAAATTATGTACAGTTGATGTACATATATATGATATTGTTGTTGTTAATAAACTTCAAACTTCAACTTCAAACTTCAAACGTTGATCTCTGGTCGGAAGTTCCCATGCCGGCTTAAATCTCAAGTGTACACAATAAACAAAGAACACAGGGAAAGCATGAATGAGGATTCACACAGAAAAATCATCAAATGTTTGTAAATTTTGACAGCAAGAGCTGTTTCGTTTCTGTTTAAAATACAAAGCTTCTGTTTTAATGGACTCTGGAATTTGACAAAGTTCAGAATTCAGAAATATGTGGACTTCAGACGGAAATTCCTTGCAGCCTTGGCCTGGTAGCGGAGCCGTTTTTTCAAAGGACATCCTGTATGTCAGTGTCAAGAACAACACGTGTGCCAGTGGAAAAAAAAAACAAACATGGTGGCTCAGGGCAATTAAGCCCCCCCCCCCCCCCCCACCCACCCAACCCCACCCCAAAGCCCTAAAAGTCATATAAGAGCCCCCCTGTACAATTGCATGAAGTTCAATGCAAAACAACTTTAACTAAGAGCTAGTGCTTTTTTCATGCAGGCAAAATTGAAAAGTAGCCCCTGAATTTTGTTTCTTTCTTTCCCCCCCCCCCCCCCAGATTGTGTGATTTCATCTAAACTAGTTTAGACTAATTCACTAAGTATAGCCTGCATACAAGGCTTATATCCTTAATGATAGCTTAACCCAGGACTCGACACTACCACTTGTCCTGTCCTGTTGCAAGTAAAAATTATTATCGGGCTAGTAAAATGTCATAAATGGCCTATTTGGTTGCCCGATCAGACATAGCATTGGAAAAGTTAAGATTTTACTTGCCTAAACAGGCCAGTAAGGAAAAAGGTTGGGGTGGAGGCTTGCTTAACCTATATACCGACATTTCCAATCCTGGTAAATATATAGTTTGGTTTAAAAGGTTATCCTGAATGTCAGAGTCAAGAACAACATGCATGTTTCTATCTACACTAGTTCGACTTAGTCAATAAGTATGGCCTCCATACAAGGCTTTTAGTCATATTGATATGTTTGCACTGGTGTATAAATATCTATAACAGTATCTATTGTTCTGGGATGGGGGTGATCTATTCATTCACCCCGCCCCCCTGCCCCCCCCCCCCCCCCCCCCCCCCATTTTTGGGGGGTAGGGGTTGGGGAGGGGGGTTAAGTTCTCTTTTTGCAAACAAATATGAGAAATGTAAATCAAATAATTAGTCCTCCTTAATACTGAAATGATAGATGAAAAATAGCATTGTCTCTGTGATCCGCAAGGATTGCTATGTTACTTTGTTCCACCTTCCTTATAACTATTACTGTGGTACTTCATTTTCTCCGGTTTCAGTTTCGTTTTTAAGACAAGTACTTCACTAGCACAGCACAATCATCATGATGGATGAATTCTAGAGTTTCTGTTATGACTACCTCTCCAAAAACATTTTCAGACCTCTGACAAAACCAGTTCAAGACACAATGTACAATTTGCATAGAATGACTGGTTGTACTTGTGTATCTTTCTTATGTTCTTTTTGCATTATAATATAGAACCATCCCCATCATAATATGATGTTATGATTCTATGAAGTTGACTTTTAAAGTAATTTGTATCTATCATTAAAGGGAAATTCAAGCTTTTACACATCACTTCCCAGATAAAGAGTCTACATGAATTTAAAGAAAACGAACCCATTGAATAATGCAATGCAGTAAAGGCTTGATGGAAATTATATTGCACAACAATTTATTTGTGATTTAGCAAAGATTTCCAATGTTCAATTGTCCTAGTTACTATCAAAGGAAAGTCAATAACATTTTCAAATTAAATTCATATTGCAAATATTTGTCTGTATATAATATTCTAAGTCAATATTTTGGGGAATAGTACATTTAGGGGCGTCAATATTTCCCTTTTTAAAAGGCTACACAACTTAATAGACTTATAACTTGACATTATTCATTAAGATGAATCAAATATGAATCAAATCATCTTTTTAAAATGTGAAATTTATGTGACATGTAACACCAACTGTTTGAGCACCCGGCCTACTAACAGAAATAATTGTCAATTTACAAAGTGTTGAATGATCGATACACATTGCCAGAAGCGGAAGAGCTCTGACTAGTCTTCCTTTTGGTTAAAGAGGTTTATGGAGGGTGTAATATATATATAAAGCCTTTTATAATAGGATATTGGTATTAAAGGGATCTAGTAACATTGTCCAATCCTAAAAATCCAATTGGAATTCTAGCGGTTCCCTTAAAGGGGTAGTTTAGTTTTGGTAGAGAGGGCGCTGCACATCACAATTTTTTTGTGAGGTAATGAAAAACTGAGTGTCGAATTTGAGAGAACATGCAATTTTAATGGCAGAATAAACTTTATTTGGTCCAAATCGACCCAGAAACGGCTGAAATATCAATTAATATATCTGATCAAATAATTATTTGGGGCCCAAATAATTATATTTTTAGAAAAAAATTTAAAAATGCTTGCACTTTTTCAAAAATTTTCAAAAGCGTTTTTTAAATAGTTGTTGATGATCTCTCTATTTAATCATTATATCAATAAAACATCACATGCATAATTTTGTATGAAAAATGGTTGAAACCAATGCCTTTTGAAAAAGTGCCCTCTTGTGTTTTAATGGCCCTTTTTTAATGATAACAGGCTTTTAACTTTAGTCATTTGTATTTTGTATACCTTTCGAGCATGGTGGAGTTATAACTATTAGTTTATAATGTTATTGTGCAGGTTTTGGCTACTAAAATTCAGTCTTACCAAAACTAAACTACCCCTTTAATATACCTCGTTGTATTTGTATTAGCAATAGAAGCATGGGACAGGTTTAAGTTTTGTCAAATTTCCCTTTCGTTAAAAAGATATTTACGATTGAAGTGTTCAGATGTTAAACTATCCACTGGATAGTCGTAACCGTGTACAAAGTCAGTGCAATGAGTTAGTGAATATCACTTTGCATTTTTGCTACGCAATATAACGTCCATTAAACTTGACATTTTCACACAATACCCAGTGGACATATCAGACAACAACAATATACATTGTATCAACCATCCATCGCTTTTTGCACATGTCAATAAAGTTACTAGATCCCTTTAAACAGTGCTACTTTCAGGGCAGTTTGCGAGTAGGTCAGAGTGAGATCCTAGCAACCGAGGATGAAACAAGTTTGTTCAGTCTATAAATATGGAACACATTCTTCTCCTTTGCGGTGTGTCGAGTGAGCTCGGCCTTATCTATCCTCTCTGGCTAAATTATGTACTGAGCACCCTCCGCGGACTGAGAGAACAATCATAAATAGTTAAACACTAACCAGGACCAACGAGCTAAGCAAATATGGCGTGGCCGCTAGCTGCCAGCAAAACAGGATCAGGAGGCTGTTTCACAAAGATCCTAAGTTGAACGTAACTCTAAGTTGGACTTAGAAACTATGGAAAGCCATTAGTTTCTTTGAAACAATTTTGTAAAATTTCTTTTAAAAGGCATAAAATGTTGATTCAAATCAATGATATTATCTACTATCAAGGGGATTTCATGTTCTTGATGTAAAATTTATGAAAAGTCTAAAATCTTGCATTTTTGGATTTGAATATATATATATTTTATTCCAAGGATACAAATGGCTTTCCATAATGTTTAAGTCCAACTTGAGAGATAAGTTCAACTTAGGATCTTTGTGAAACACCCCCCGGGATGGAAGAATGAGATGATATGGGGCAAGGGGGCGTGTTACCTTCGCAATCTTTGAGTGCACAGCTTAGGAATGGAAGATTAATCACGTATGTGACTGGATGTTCCCGCGTTTGAGAGATATCTAAATACCCGTTTTCTCATATGTGACCTTACACCACAAAACGACCAATAAGTCGGGAAAACTGATTGTGCTGCTTTTCATAAAACATAAAAATAGAAGTCATTACCTTTAAAATGGTATATCATTCGTCATATTTGGACTAAGCAAACCCTCTCAAAATGAACACCAAAGATTTGGAATATGGCTGAAGCATTTTTAAAATAAGGGAGAAACAGGCCATTTAAAAGATCAGTTTCCATTAAAGCGCTGTAATAAGATCACATTTATTAGATGAAAAAATAATATTTAAACATGATTTCTGACGCTCAAAATGTTACAGGAGCTAGATTAAAATATGCTTATTCAGGAAATACCAAAATCCTAAATTTCATATTTTGAACAAAATTTGACTATTGTTAGCTAATAAAAGAGAAACTACCACAGCGACATAACGGTCGTTTTGTGGTGTGAGGTCACATATCATATATGCGACTTTATATATTATAGGGAAAACCCTGCACTTGTCGGTAATTCATGTTTCAAAGAAATGGGCATTATAAGTTCACATAATACACAATATGTTTGGAAGGAAATTGAAACAATCATATCTCTGCTAAATATTGTCCATTTTTTTAGAAGAAGGCATCGAATGAAACTTTGTGATGAGGCTTTTTCATTGCTTGAACATCCAAATTTTTTCCGACAAGTTCAAGATGTTTAAATAGTACTTCAAACATTCTTATTTATTTACCAATTTTGCACAAATTGTTAAAAAAATTACCCTCTCATTCATCCAATTTCATTGCGACCATGTTCGTTCAAGGGTGGAATTCCCCTCTAACTAAAAATCCCCCAGTATAGAAGAGATTATCATAAATGATAACGATTTCAATAGAAGTCATGAAAAGGGAATCTTGCTAACAATCATCACACACAAGAAAAAATCATAAATTTTTCAATAAATTGGAATTCCTTTCAATCCGAACAATATAGGGTCTAACTGGGGTGGGAATGTAAGTGGGTTACATTGGCAGGGCTTAATTTATGCAATGCGACTGGTTATTTCACACACAAATATAGTGTGCTGGGAAAGCACATATATGGTTGCACATGACTAAACATGGAATTCAATCACACATGTACAAACACAAAGAGTGTTTGTAGTGAGCATCTACAGTACATTAATCTACACCAGTGTGGTTATCCTAAACAAATTTAGCAGGTTCTCTGCAGTATTATTATCTCTGAAAACGCTTTATGCATTCACACAGTGATTTATCTCATGTGTGACTGACTTATAAAGAGAAATTTCCCTAATAGACTTTACAATCCCCATAGAGTTAAAGCATAACCCACTAGGTTCCCATAGGCAATAGGTTAACCTGTTCCCTACTAGATTTTACAATCCCCATTGAATTAATTCAGGACCCACCAGCTATTTCCCCAGGCAATGGGTTCAAACTTTGTCATAACAGCTTCGGAAAAAAACTACAGAAATTATTCTATATTGGCCCAACTAATTAATATCGCATACCTGCCAACATTTGAAAATGAAAAATCTTACTCTCATGTGAGCGAAGTGCACATCACGCGCGCGAAGTCCTTTGCAGCCGGGGTCCAGCTCTAGGGTTCTAGATGCTATATTGTGCTATCTTAGCCTTATTTTTTAACATATGACCACTCTAAATGAGCAATACTTCAATGATAAAGATCATAAAGATTAAAAAAAAAAAAAAAAAAAAAAAAAAAACGTTTTTTTTTTTTTTTTTTTTTTTTCCCCCGACTTAAAAATCGTACTCGTCCGATTTTTTACACTTTTTTGAGTGAAAAATCGGACTAAATACGACAAAATCGGACTGGTTGGCAGGTATGATATCGTTGAAATTAAGTTGATATCGTTACAAAATTGATATCATTAAAAAACATTGTTAACAAATTCATATCGTAAAAAAAAACAAAAACAGAACCTACAAATCATTTAATAATAATAATAATAATGAAACACTTTTATATCTAGCGCATAAACACATTAAGCACAATTGCTTGTCCCTATGCGCTTTTATTATTACCCTTGGTCATCAGGTACAGGTCAAACCCGCACAATTATCTTGCGCACCATCTCAACTCCCCGAGAAGCATACTAGCCAATGGCAGCCATATGATAGCGCCCAGGCTAATTAACACCTGACCAAGTACCCATTTATGCTCCTGGGTAGAGAGCAGCAATGTGGATTAAATGCCTTGCTGAAGGGCAAACGGAGTGGGCAGGGTTCGAACTCGGGATCTTGAGATCGGAAAGCGGTTCAGGTTCGTAAAATATCAGACATGCCTTCTTGCAAACTCATTGTGCAAGGTGTATAACGCACGCTGGTTCAGTGATATGCAGTGAACACGAACAAGTCCAGTTATGCGCGTTCGACCTGTCCTCAACATCCCAGCACATGGCAATTCTTTATGCATTATTATAAGCATAAAATATCATACCGAGAGGCACCTATACCATTCTATAAGTTGGGCAAATAAACATGCTTTCTATATACTTTTCTAAAGCATCTATTTAGCTTTAAGTTCAAAGGACTTGGAGTATCAAGCATTTGAATGATACTGTGTGAATTGTCTCTCATCAATAAGCATTTAATGGATTGACTAATCAATATCAGAAAGAATCACTGAGCATAAAAGGGACGTCAGGCTCCGCCGAACCGACAGCTCAGCCGTAGCCGAACATGCCTGGGAGAACCAGCATCAGCCAGACTGGGACGGGGTTCAGTGCCTTTCCCAAGAACGGTACTGGTACACATGTAGGGTAAAGGAAGCAGCGAAAAAAATACACGGGGGTGGTGGGTGAATTCGCCCCCGAAATGCCCAAAAGAGCCCCCGAAAAAAAATGTAGCCCCCCAAATTTTTTCGCTGAAAGGAAGCTATCAATATCCGCCTCAATCCCAAAAACTTCAATAGAGACAACGGGATCGATATCCCTGAATTTTGGATGCGTACGATACGCTGCCATGACACTCCCTGACCAGCCCGAACCGGCACGCTATTGTTTCCGTCCAACAGATGAGCCGAGCCAGCGGCCCGCTGATTGGTGTAACACCCGGGTGCGTCGTCCAATAGGACATGTCCTTTACTGGCGAATCAGGAGCAGGAAAGTGCACTGCGCCTGCCATAGGGTATAAAAACCCTTGCTTACAGCATATTTGTATCACCTGACGAAGTGTTGCAGCGGCACACAAAACGTTGTGATCTTTAGATTCCTTGTTGACCATACATTGCGAGACAAACGAATATCATTAGCGATATTGTTAATGATAAGAATGAAATAAGTAGAAAAAAACAAAAACAAGATAGACTCAATAAAACTGGGTAAAATCTGGGTAAAAATAAGAGTAGAAATAACATCGTGCATGTAATGAGTAGGTTCTTTTTTCTGGTATTCAGTCCAAAATGCAACTCTCACGATACAAACAGAAACTTTAGATCGAGTTGTAAGGAGATGTGGGAATCTTTGACCATTTGGTCAGTGGCTCAAATTCTCAAGTACAAGGAACAATGTCCAAGAGTGATGTCATCATGTCCGACCTTTGTATTATTAAGTTGTTATTATTGTATGTAATTAACCTTTGGGCTCTGTAATGTAACAGAGCCAATGAATACAAAAGCCTACATGACAGTTTTTGACACATCTATTCAGATATTCAACATAAGTGGAAGTATTTGCGAGTCACAGAAACTTAAACTTCAGATCTAAATAGTAGTAAAATAAATGTTGGAACTTTGAACGTTTGGTCAGTACTCAGTAGACAGTGGCTGGAATCTCAAGTACATGGAACAATGTCCAAGAGTGATATCATCATGTCCGACCTTTGTATTATATATTACTACTGTTATTATTGTAAGTAATTAACCTTTGGGCTTTGTAATGTAACAGAGCCTTTGACAGCTGTAAATGACACAACTACTGTATTCAGGCATTCAACAATAAGTATATAAGTAGTTTGTGAGTCACATAAGACGCAAGCAAGCCTTACATTATCCCAGTTAACGTGATAAAGCACACAAGGAAATTATTGCACATCACTTTTCTTAGCTCATTTTCTGAGTATCGGAGTTTTAAAGCATGCGAGGAAAATGCAGCACAGCACCGTGCTTAGCTTATTTTTCAAAGTATCAGATTTTGGTCAACATTTTGGACTTTTTGTGCATTAATTCCACCAAGTTGTCAGGATTAAATCAACTGTATGTTGGTGTAACATATCTTTGGAGGTTTGATTTTGATATTGAAGCGATTTTCCACACAGAATAAAGATATTAATAGTTTTATGATTTACGATTTATTTTGCATATAAGTTGATTAGCTATAATATAGAGGACAAATAATGAAGTATGACCTAATTCTAGATTGGGTTTAATTAATTATGTTTATGTCTTATTTCATTATTTCTTTCTTTAGCAATTATTCATTTTGTAAACATTTACCTCACTTACATGCAATGCAGTCAGGGCTTCTGCATATTTCTCATTCACCTTTGTAAAGAATTTAAGTGATTACTGATTTGTTCTACGTTAGCGTAATAAATTAACACAGAGGCAGATACAAAAATCGTAGGAAATATAACTATAAAATATGGTTGAACTAGTGTTCTACTTAACGTGACAAACAATATATATTTGCGAATGGAATGGATGTTTTCATAGTGGCACAGAGTAATAATGTTAAAAAAAGTGTGAAAAGTCAAAATTTAGATTGATAACCACAAAGATAATTGTGTTTGCTATTTGAATAAAGTAGTTTGCTTAAGGTGAATACAAAGCACAGAGCAAGGACAATAGATGACCATTTCTGATAAATTAGTAGAGCAAAACTTATTTGATAATTGTAGTTGATTGAGGTCAATACGAGGAGTTGTGGGGCATATTGAAGCAAGGTGAAATGTCTCCAAAAATTGAGAAAACTCCATCAATGTAAAAGGATATAAAGAAATATATTCTGAACATCTATTTCACATAAAATAAGATACATGTTCATACAATATGAGCTTTTCATTTTGTGTTTTATATAAAAGACACAATACAAATAAGTTTCATGAAGAAAGGCAGAAACAGTACATTTCAATTTTTGAAAAGACAGTATTGGAATAAAAGTGATGTAATCATGTATATATATATAAAAGAAGGATACACAATAAAAAGATAAATGAAGAGAAGATGACATTAATGAAATGCTCTACTGGTTTCAATGTTTGCTTCTAAGGCATTTGGTATGATGATCGGTACAATCACTGTGCGGAGTCAGGTATTGGAAGTAAAAGTGATGTTTTAAATAATGGTAACTTTAGATATGGTACAAAAAGGAAGGATAAGAAATAAACAGAAAAATGAAGAGAAAATGGCATGAATGATATGCTCCATCGGTCAATATAATACATAGATTCTAATTTTTAGTTCAAAAACATTTGGGCTGATGATCCGTATAATCACTGTGCCAAGTCGATAGTGATACTTGTTGCAACGAGATAGAGACAATATGACGGGATGTTTGAAGCTGATGATGACTATTCTAATGTACGACAGATGCATCATGTGCATTGTACGACAAGTGAGATAGCATTTATTCATGATGTAGGCTGTAAAGGCTGATTTCGACTAATGGATCAAGAAAACAAGTAAAAATCAACACTTTCTCCCACCGAGAAAGAGACGATGTGAACAATTTGATGAGATGTTTGAAGTTTGATGATAACCATTTGGCTGTGATAGCACAATTCTTGATGTAGGCTGTAAAGATGCGAGGACACAGACAAGGTATACATCGCACAACATGGATTGACAACAAGATGTGGTGACGGCTGATAGATAAATAAAGACAAGTAAAGATCAAAACTTGTTGCAACAAGTTAGAGACAATAAGAACAATTTGATGAGATGTTTGAAGTTGATGATGATCATTTTCTCATGTAAGACAGATCTATGCATTGCGTGAGGAAACACAACGAGGTATAGATTGCACGGACAACAAGATGTGATGTTGGCTGATGGATAAAGAAAGACAACAAGTAAAGATAAAAACTCATTGCAACAAGATAGAGACGATATGAACAATTTGATGAGATGTTTGAAGTTGATGATGACTATTCTGAAGTAAGACAGATCTATGCATTGCGTGAGGAAACAAAACGAAGTATAGATTGCACGGACAACAAGATGTGATGTCGGCTGATGGATAAAGAAAGACAACAAGTAAAGATAAAAACTCATTGCAACAAGATAGAGACGATATGAACAATTTGATGAGATGTTTGAAGTTGATGATGACTATTCTGAAGTAAGACAGATCTATGCATTTTGTGAGGATGCAGGCAAGACATGGATTGCACAGACAACAAGATGTGATGTCGGCTGATGGATGAAGAAAGACAACAAGAAAAGATCAAATTAAAACTGCAACAAAATTTACCTGGTCCGACTGGTCCGTTAATTATCTTGTTGTGCCACAGGAGAGGGGGCTGAACGTTCTTCTGGCCTGCCGAGCTTGGATATGCGAAAGGCTCGGCCATATCTGGTGCGTAAAACATAAATAAAGACGGCAGAGGGTGAAAGTCTAGGGATGAAGGTCAAGTAATTGAAGCAAGTATAACAAAGAATTCTCTGGAAGGAGGAATTTGGACCAATATCTTTTCTGGCCAAGATGATAAGTGGGTCCGTGGAGCAGGAACTTCAGAGTTCAGACCCAACCTCGAGACAGCTTGGAGACTTCAATCACTATCTCTCTGTTTTCCGTTTTAACAGGTAGCAAATTCCAGCCGCACGAGAGCGATATTGCTACCAGGCTTGATCGCTACGTCACTGAACCGCCCCCTGTCTTCACGGTTCCATCAATCGCACTTAGTAATGAGGTCACGTGACCAATATTGCTGCACACCGATAACAACGTACTTGATCATAGCAGCGCTCTGACCTGTGATGGACAAAGTTAACTGACCTACATGCAAAGGTATAGCTAGTCAACAAGGAACCAGAGAGGCGGGGGCGGGTGGGGTGAAACCACGGATGGTAAAATCTTCTTAATATTCAATGTATTCTATATCATCCAAGTACTTGGCAATTAAATAACATTCATTGCCCAACATAGCAGCAAGATTTAACAATCTGAATGTTTTATTAATTAAAAGAAACAGGAAACTAATATAAAATCTTAGAAAATATAATGAGTTAAAATATGAACTTCTACATTCAGTGAATTTTCAATAGCCCCTATTGAAACAATCTTGAACAATTTATTTACTACAATATTCAGTTTCTGACTTCCTCTCAATGAGGCCCCTACCCTGAACCCCACTCTATCTCTGTCCTACCCCATCCTATCTCCATGCATATCACCATATCATAAACGCACACACACAGACAGTCATTTGTGAAATTAAACAAATAAGTAATAAACTTTGGTAAACAATTTCCTGGGATTACAAGTCATATTAGGATCGTTCAAGTCCTTATCAGGACTATTATGGACTAGAAGTCAAATACAAGCATTCCCACAAAAATGAAACATTAATATAGATCTATTTGCTTCCCCTTTCACCTACATATTTAAGAAAACCCTTTTTCATGGTTCAAGCAAGCCTTGCCCACTTAGTCCTAGATGAGATTTACACATATGAAATTACATAGTTCTCTCGTGGTTGAACAATAATTCAGTTGCCAGATAGGGCAAGCAAACTAGACAATTCATTTGCCCGACACCAATTTTTACTTCCCCCGGGCAAGTGGACAAGTTCTAGAAGTGTCAAGCCCTGGTACAAGTACAACTAATGAACTGAACGAATATGCCCAGCTAATTTGTGATGCTTGAATAGCATTTTCATATATAGTTATGTTCTGATTTATTTTAATTCAGTTTACAAGCTATATTTGTATTTAAGAAATGGTAGTAAGTTGTTAAATCTCTGACTTAAAAGTTCATATTTTACTACTAAACTGTTGGTCAGATCAGGGCAGTGTAGGAAATATACGGGGGCCGAGTGCGATTTTGCCCCCTAGTTTTCAAAATATCCCCCTGAAATCATTAGGTAGCCCCTAAAATTATCATCTAGGGTATTATGTGAACAATTTCTGGATATCTATCAGATTGCAAAAGTAGCCCCCTAAAATAAAAAAATTAATTCCTGCATTGGTCCAGATTGTATTTAGAGTATTTATTTATTTATTTATTCAGTGTTCTTTAAAAACACAGGGTAGCCCCATTCAGTGCCATTAAGGCCTGCTCTACACTGTATGAGGTGTCTTGACTTTGAGCCACATTATAAAGTATATTGTAAATAGAACAAATGCTGAGAAATGCTCTTCCACTATAACTTAGGCAAATTTATGTAATAAAATGTAAGTCAAAGGTGCCACACTATATTCATAATCCCGATGCATACCTAGATGAAATATACAGTTCAAATGCATCATAACCGTGTTCATTCAAGCACAGAGGTCTTTATCTGGTAGGGAATTTGCAGTACTAGCTAATGTAAAGTTCATGTACAAATAATGGCAGTATGTTGTACTCTACCTGCACTATGGGTGCAATGTTTAGATAGCAATCTTATGCATTTTATAAAACCCATTTTTCATGCTCCATCTTCAAATGCCCAGATAATACACTATCACTACTCTGACGTTGCCTAAAAGGTATAGTAGAGTATTAGTCAAACTGAATTTTAGTAACTAAAACTTGTATTAGTTATCATTCAAAATTAATGGTAGAAAACATATATATAACAGGGTTGTTTTCATTCAAAAAGTCTTAGTAAAAATGTAACAAGTTTTCACTCCCTCACAAGTCTGTAAGACTCCACAGAAAAAAAAATTATACATTAAATACACTTACAGTACATGCTAGGACCACTGTGTCCGGTATCATTACATATTGACTCAGTTGTTGGCTCCTAATGATAACCTCAGAGTTAATCATTCTGCGGCTCAGATATCACATGAGGGCATTATAATATGGGATCCTACAGTTACCTTGCACTCCCCCAGATAAGGCGTTGAAGTAGCTCTACACTGGAAGCTTCTTTGTATGTTCTTTAGTTACTCATTGTTCATCTTTGTAAACAATAATATCCATGGATAATTGAAGGACTACAGAGCCCCACTGTGTCTTTTTAATCAGTTTTATGTGTAACCAAATAAGAAGCTAGAAATAATAGTTCACTGGCCATTTGCTGGAGTATAAGACAATACCCCTTTCATACCATAGGAAAAAATACATGGGGGTGATTTAGCCCCTGAAAATCATAAAAGAGCCCCCGTAAATTAGAATATGTACAGTTCAAAGCAAAACAAAATTTATGGTGCTATTTTCATGCAGGCGAGCTTGAAAAGAAGCCCCTGATAGATCGTTTTTAATTCCCCCCCCCCCCCCCCCGTTTCATACTAAAAGATTTGCAACTGAGATTAAGTACTTAACACAATGCGATATATGGAAACCTGGCAGGTCTTGTAAATTATCTCTACAGGGATTGCACAATTTATACTTACAATACAGGCAAATCTGGTTCCTACATTACATCAAAATAAATCTGGGTCATGAATGTCATGTGAAATTTTGTTTAGCCTTTATGAAGTTCCTGTCACTAAAAAACAGGTTATTATGCATGCATGCTAGTGAACAATACTTTCGTGTCAGCCACATAGAACCCTATGTAAAGTGAAACTTTGTTTGGTTTGTACACCTTATTGAATATACAAATAATACACGGTCTTGAGTGCGTTGTGTAAATGCATTGCACTCGAGGCTATGTTAGCTGTACGTTGTGCACGAGGCGAAGCCGAGTGCGCATGCGCACAGCTAACATAGCCGAGAGTCGATGCATTTACATGACGGCACGATAACAAGGCCGTAGTATTATTTGTTTTATAAAACAGGCTCAACCACGGATTGTTTTATTTTGCTAGATTATTGAAAACAGGCTCTCCACAATGAGTAACCAAGTCTATCTACTCTCTAGAGTGTGAATTTATTAGGAATTTACCAAATTAATCATCACTAGATTGCACTCGCTTCACTGAATTTGACTCTCTGCAGCTCAGCAGATCAAATGCAGTCGCCGAAAATCCGAAAATTTTCCCGTTAAAAGTGAGAATTATCAAAGAATTGTATGCATTTCCATTCCAAAACTTTCCAATATCAAACCACATACCATATAATTTACGAATCTGCTTCTAGATTTATTTACTACAGAACACATTATTTACAGAACGAAGCATTTTCCATCTTTTTTTTAATCACTTTCGCAAGTTTGACTTCGTAGACCTATGTCAACAAGCATTGTGACGTCACAGCCGTGCAAATATCGCGCAACAAAAAGTGACAACACATGTGTGTTACGCTTTTTCTTGTTTGTTTGTTGAAATGTAATGAATAGTCACGTGACTGGATTTAACCAATCACGTTACTGAATTTACCAGAGCCGTTTTATAATACCTGGCATCGGGTAGTGCAGTGAAGCAATGCACTTGATAATAAACGTCATTGCTTTTCACACTGGTGTATAGTATAATAGGCATTAGGCTATAGACATATTTGGGGAAACTTTGTTTAGAAATGGCCGACTTATCGCCCAAGAATTCAAATTTCCAAGTCTGTTGAATGATTTTAATTAGTACATGTGTAGAAGTCACATTCTCCCATTCGTACTTTGTACTATGGTTTTATATTTTAAAATTCATTCTTAAGATTATGAAATTTTCTCTGTTACTGTCAATGTATTTGTTGAACTTGAACTAAAATGAAACAGCCCCCTTTTAAATCTGCTCTCTAATTAAAGCTTAACTGAGATGTTTATTTTGAAGTACCAAGTTTTGAGTGAAAAGATAAATAAATATATGCCGAACCTAAATATTGTTTATACAGCACTCTCATAGAGGGTAGACTATTATTTATAGTCTAATACCATAACCTCAATTGCAATGTCTCATAGCATATTTTAATTAACGGTTCACAGTTAGCACAAAATAAATACAGTCTGTGTATAGTGACCACCTATTAAAGAAAATTGGCAAGTGTACACAAATGACCTCTATAGACAGGTTCAATAACATTTGTATTGACACAGGTTGGAATGTAGAGCTGACTATTAAACGAGCCGCCAAAATATCATGTTCATTTTTGCATGTCGACTGGGCAATCGATGAAACATATTTTTTAATGTTTTTCTTTGTATCAGGTCTACAATGCTTGTTTTAGGCTTCCATAAATTTAAGTCCCAACAGCCCACCAGAAAAAAATGTCAAGCTTTGCTGAATAATAATACTTTAGCCCAGCACTGCAGAGCCAATCTCTAAGGCCTAGACGATATACATGTAAGAAGAAAGATTTTGATCAAGTCCATGATAACGTGATAGTGTTCTTTGAAGAAAAACAATTTGATTCTGTATTTGGGCAATTCCGTATGAGAGAAGGCAAAAACACCACATCTCAAAGTTGAGCAATCTTCCCTAAATCAAACTGTTATCAATAGAGGAAAACTTGAATTTTAGGAAACTGAAAACCGATTGTATATAGCTCTATTGGTTTTTCAAATATTTCTGCTTGAATCGAACAGAAATTTATGACCTTTTATTCATAAATCAGCTTCATTTTATGAAAATAAAGTGAATCTTTTAATTCAATGACTGTTTCTGCTCATTTTCTCATATTTTCCATACGATGTTGTAACAATCACAAATTGTAAAGCATGGGCAGTAACTTCATTGCATATTTTTTTGAGAATTTTTTTTAATCTATGCACATTTGATCGTAATTCCGTTACGATAAACCGTTTTAAGTTTTTCTCAATATCTTATTACCTGTTCTTTGGTCATGTCATTGTGAATTCTCTTCCTTCACCATAGTCCTAAGAACTTCCAACGTAATTTTCTAAAATAATGTCACTACTTTTTCCAAAAATTGCGTAACACTATTAGTAATTCCGTTACGTAACGGAATTACACGCACATGGTTTGTAAGGTATTGAATGATATTGCTGAAAATAATTTGTTTTCTTGTTCTGAATGTAGAAATACCCTTTAAATAGCATGAACTGTAGCCATGTAGACAATAAGTCATTAGACATGTATTGTACAATGTTACTTTATGTGACTCATTACCTCACATGCTTCATATTGCAGCAATGGTGATTTAACTAAATTGATAATGATAGATAATTTTTCTCTCCTTGAACATAATAGAGATGATAATGTTCTATCATTAAATTAGTTTCTAGCACTTGACCCACTTGACTGAAATTATGAAGATGCAGCAGATTCATGTTTGTACTTTAGAAAGGGAAAAACGAAAACAATAAAAATTGTTTTAAAATATCGAGTAATTAGTATGACACTGGTTCTACATTTATTTTCTCACATTAATTTACAATGATGTATTTTAAGATATAAATCATACCTTCAACTTTCAAGGAGATTTGATATTAATAATTTTGTATGTAGATTTGATTATCATTGATCAGTTAAGGGCTCATAACTCACCATTAATTATGTAAATTTGTATTAAACTGAAGCATATAAAATCAAACATAAATACAGAATAGGCTTCAAGATATTCAAAACTATATACTACAGGCTAAGATATGTTTGATTCATTATCATAAAGTCAGAATTCATTGAGTGTTCAGTGTGCTTCTGTATGCAGATCAAAGATGTACAGAGTACAAAAACAAAAAGTACAAAAACTGTACAAAGTATTTGCATTTTCAAATGGGAATTCCTAAAGGTGTCTTTCATTTTTTGCAATTCGATATTTATATTTTATATGCCAACTTTTTGTTTGAGGATCATACATGTTTATATCCGATATATCATGTATTTCATGGAATGAATGAAAACGCATTCCAAATTAATTTGAGAGTAAATTAAGATCACTTTAAGGATGAATTTTTAAAAGAATAATTTCAGAATATAACAAGAGTTTATATAACAAATCTCGATTTTTTTGTAATTCTGTTACGCACACACATAAATTCAGGAATTGTTCTGGTCCTTATGTAAGAGTTTAACAATTATTGTTTAACAATGCATACAATTTACAATGCATACAAATTCTTTACTATAGACTATAAGTAGAAAAATGTAACCAAGAAATTGCATTTTCATGGGTGGATTCATGGGTGGATTTCACAGGCGTAATTCCGTTACAGTGACATTCATTTGTCTTAAGGTAATTTCAGAGGTTAAAATAGATAATTTCTGGAAAAAAGATGTACCAAATTCAAGTTTGTAACTTACATATGACAAGTTTTTATTACCAATGAAGAATTTTTTGTGGTAGCTTTTGCAGAAAATCATTACAAAGTTAGTGTTGAATAAAAGACCACTTTCCGTTATAATTGTATTTTGGTCTCCTGACGCTACAGTGTTATAGATTTGTACCTCTGGTACCCCTGCCAGTTATTAAAGTTGTAAAAACTGTGGAAGTGAAAGGAATTTTAAATATGATTAAGAAAACAGAGCTAAAAATCACTTATTTGTCATTCTGTAACAGTGGAATTGCCCATTCACAATGCATTTCCATTCACACAGATATCCAATATTCAGGAAGTTTACGAGGCTTTGTAGCATTGAAAGTTGAATGATTTGACCTGTTTGTGATTTTAAATTGTTTAAATGTTTCTTGATATTGATGATTTGCAGTTCTTTAGCATGTCACATAATGTAGGTACTTTTCTTTTTTTTTTTACTTTGGGTTTTTTCACAATTTCACCATTTTTCTTGAAGTAAAGGAAAAATTATAAAATGTTGCTATTTTTTTCTTCAAATATGGTTATTATTGTCACATTATTGATTTTTGAAAAGTATTGAAGCTAAAATGTGAATTCTTTGTTGTTCATGTACCGATTTGTGGAAAAGTTGATTTCACTGCTTAAGTTGTGTAATTCCGTTACACACTTTAGTGAACATAGTTTCTAGGATTTTTCTTTCATTTAATTGATGCAATCCTTTTTAATTCCTTGCCTACTAATATGAAGCTGAAAATAAACCAAAATAAAGCTGGATTTTAGCAACATTTTTTTCAAATTTCACTCTGAATTGTATTTTGGCCATATTTTCATTCATTTAACACATGACAAGTTTAAATATTGCTTAACAGATAAGTCAAATTATGGTTTATATTCAAGTGCTAGATAGCCTTGATGTTTGCATTAGTATGTAAGAAAAGTTAAGTGCAAAATAATTGAGTTTACCTTGTAACTGTCAGAGATGTAATTCCGTTACAAATTTGTGTAATTCCGTTACAGTGGTCTTTTTTCAAAAAAGTGAATTTGTGAACTTATCATTGTGTTGTTTATGCATCTAATTATTCTAAAGTGAAGTTGACATTATCAAGATAGAAAAAATACATAAAATCAGTTTCAAAGTGTCTTATATTTCAGAGAAACTCAACGCAAACTTGTAGCAAAAAAAAAACTTCATTCTCCGGTAATTCCGTTACGGTCACACATATTGGTCTAGTGTGCAACAACACATGGAAGATATAAAACCATTTCCCTATCATGTTGTAGCCTGGTTACCCGTGCAACTTATATAAGTATCAAAATTTACTTAAGTCATGAGAATATTGCACAGGGAATGAAATAATGAGCAAAAAACGTCTCTGAATGTAATTCCGTTATGGTGGAATTGCCCATTTGTGTTCAAAGTCAGGTAAAATTGCCTAGTCTGACTGTCTGGGGCTGGGGTCAACTTGAAATCTTCAATCTGGCTGGAGCAGCATAACAGAGGGCTATAAATAGAGTGGTGAAGTCATCAAAAATCTATTTTTAGAATTTTCAAATTTGAACTTCATTTTCCGAAAGAGCATACAAAATAATGTCCAAATGTCGAATATCAATTGAATATATGTTAAGTATTGGCCGAGATATGCCCATCCGAATGAATTTTATTTCCATAGGCAATCAGTGTTATTTTGCTCTGGTTCATCATTTCATGACGTTATCTCAGCCAATACCTTTGAATTGATTTTTGACATTTGGACATTATTTTTGATGCTCTTTCGGAAAATGAAGTTCAAACTAAAAAATTATAAAAATAGATTTGTATGTCACAGCTTCGGTACTCTATGCAGTTAGCCTCTTGTCACCAGGGTTTGACTAGCACTAGCAGAGATGTTTATAAACTGTAAGAAACTCTACAAATGGAAGCAAGCTAGCTGCAAGGGAATAAAATAATGCATCAAATAGCAGACACATGCTCCCTAATAATACTAGCTGGTACTACACGCATGTATGTAATAATATGATTTCATACTAATGGAACTGTATAAATATATTAAAGCCTGAAATATCAATTACAGAAACCTAAAACCGGCATACACAACATGCATGCATGCAAACTCGTTAGAAAAACACACATGTATGTATATTGTCTTAGTGAGCAAACAAGGTGGATTTATGGTGTTACATTCAAATCTGTGTGTTGTTTTTTCTGATGTGATGTAGAAATATTGCACTAGTATGTTGATTTGTTCAAATGTTAGACTAGTAAACAACACAATAAAATGCTGAGGGACAATAATAAAAGGCAGAATTAAAAAAAAAAAATTATGAATGAACACACATGGGAACAAAAACACATTTGAGTTAATAATACAAACAAATTTTGTTGAGTGATCGACTGCTTGGATCCTTAATGCATACCTATAACATCAACTTTGGCATTGCATGTGTCATGTTGTTGATAAAACAAAGTATAAATAAAAAGCAACATTTGATGTGCCCCCATAACAATAAGGGCTATAAACATTACTTTTGATGACAGAATCATACATTATCACAACAACAAACAGACAATGCTACATCACTACAACCAGTAACAATCCCCCACCCCTGCAAGTCAAGGGGCTCACCCACCACCACCACCACCACCACCAGAACCACCGACCACGGATCCGCCCCCCATACTATGCTGAGCCGAGCAGTGTGCACCGTACCATCATGTATAATGGTGCACACAATTATGAAAATCTGATCACATTTGCACGGGAATATTTCTTATTTATATACCTTCTACGGACTCTCTTTTATTTATACTCATGCTGAGGATTCCCTCGGAAGCTTCTGTCAGAAGTTACAGGCAGTGTCTGTCCTGACGAATACACCGTCGGGTCAAAGATGTGTCGAATCTTTGGACTCTCAAATGGACTTCGATCGCCTCCGCTCGTTCCGATCCACCGACTTGCTGCTACTGGAGCTGGACTTCGTGCTCAGTCTCGCAGCCAAAACGCTACCAATAAAATGCTTGAAGAACTAAAGTCCGCTGCTCATGCTGAGAGCCGTTATATTGTCCGCGAATCGCCTCTCGGTTAATTATCATGCATCTGATAAAACATTGACTAACCGAGAGATAAGCACAGAGATAATATTATACTATCACAATGTTCTCGAGTTGGGGCCACCGATCGACGACGTGACACCAGTATCAACACAAACTGGTATAACTTGTACATAGACCGTCCGTGCATATTGAGACCGTACTTTTCTATTTGCTTATACGTTGATCGGCATATGCAATACACACCACATGCATGCACATGATCGCATCTAGCAAATATCGCATCGAGGCAAAGTTTTTCCCCTTTACTACTTCCGCATTGCGAGAGTGCGGACTTCCCCAGGATTCCGCGGCCCGCGAAAAGTTGCACGCCCCCTGTCTGCGCTTCATCGATTTATTAAGGTGGATACTTTCGGCGCCGCGAGAAAGTTTTGACCAATCAGGGACCAATCACCACTCATTAGCCACCTGTTACGTCGGTCAAACTATCGTATACCACAGGCAGAGCGCTTTGATATAATTATTGTGATGACCAGTTGACCACAACATAAATCAAATATATACTGACTGTGATGTAAACAACCAGTTTGATTAGGATGCAGAAGCATGTTTTTTTCTTCTTGGATATATATTCTCAGCCAAACCTGTCTATAAAGACCACCCAAGGGACTATAAAGGAAGACACAAAAGATAGTCTTTATCTGCAGGTGGTCAATATAGACAGATTAATTTTCATGAAAACTTCATTCAAGGGAGTCAAGATTAGTGGTCTCTATAGACAGGTGGTCTTTATATACAGGTGGTCGCTAGAGCATGCTTAATGTTTGACTGTATATTGAACAAATAAAACAAGGCAAAGTTACATTTTCAAAACATGAAAGCAAGCATAGGGAAAACTGACCATTATATAAATGAAATTGAGCAAAGAGAAAAGAAGAAAATAAATAATTACTATACCCTTATATTCTCCCCCAAAACTTGATGCTAAGTTAAATTATGAAAACATTTTCGTTTTATTTTGATTTATATTATAAACACACTGAATGATTTGTAATATGAATTGAACAAGCACAGAAGAAATTAAAGAAAATAACATTTTTGATAGACTTATGAACAAAAGTGATAATCATGATGGTGATGATGATGATAATAATAATTAAAATAACCATCATTATCATCATCATCATCATCATCAGCATCAACATAATCAACATAATGATAATAATTAAAAAAAATAAAAACACATTATTTCATGCATCACTTTAGAAAAGAGGGAACCAACGGTGGTCATGTTTCAAGAGATTGTGTAATTTTGGGCAAGAGGGCACTTCAAGAAATAATTTTTGAGAGATAATGAAAAACTAAGTGCAATATTTGAAAATTAGCCATAACTTAGACATAAAGATTTCTTTCTACAATGTTAGCAACTATTAGTTTGTGATGATAACGTATAAGATTTAGCATCAACATTAAGTTTGACCAGAGATTTTTTTATTTCCCCTAATAACAATAGATGGGGGGGGGGGGGGGGGGGGGCACACACCAATATCTACATCGTGATGGTGTGTTGGTACTTCCTGAAATGCCCCTTGACACTAAATTGGTTGGTTTTAATTCCATTTGATAGTTCCTTGAATAAAACATGTAAAATGAGAATCATTCCCTTCCAAATGCTCTCATGGTTGAACAATTTGATTTCAAGATATTTTATTCATAAGTCTACCGGCCGACATTTTGACTTTTTAGAAAAATACAAAAAATGCTTATAGACTACTTTGAAAAAAATCTAAATAGGTTTTTAAATAGTTGTTGATGATATCTCTATTGAATCATTATTGTAACAAAACATTAAATGCACAATTTTGTATGAAAAAATGGCTAAAACCAATGAGTTTTAAGAGAGCGCCCTCTTCAGTTGTAACGGCTCTTTTAAAATGATAACCAGGTTTTTACTTAGTCGTTTATAATTGTGTATATACCTTTCGAGCATGGTGGAGTTATAACTATTAGTTTGTACCGTAATGATGCAGGTTTTGGTTACTAAAGTTAAGTTTGACCTATACTCAACTATCCATTTAAAGGGATAGTTGAGTTCTAGTAAAGAGAGTACAGTTTTGGTCAAACTGAATTTTACTTAGTAACCAAAACCTGCACCATTACATTACAAACTAATAGTTATAACTCTACCATGCTCGAAAGGAAAACAAAATTACAAATGACTAAGTAAAAAGCCTATTATCATTAAAAAAAAGAGTCGTTAAAACTCAAGAGGGTGCTCTCTATACACTCATGGGTGTTAACCATTTAAAATAAAATATTGTGCATGTGATGTTTTGTTGAAATAGTGATTAGATAGAGAGATAATCAACAACTATTTAAAAACCTCTGTTGTACATTTTTTAAAAGAGGAAGCATTTAAAAAAAATATAATGGCTAGGTCAAAATTTTCGAATAATTGTGGGGCCCCACAATTATTACAAATGGTTATTGTTTATGGATATTTCCGCCATTTCTGAACCGATTTTGATCAAATAAAGTTTATTCTGTCATTAAAATTGTATGCTCTTTCAAATTTGACACTCAGTTTTTCATTATCTCACAATTTATTTTTTTGTGTAGCGCCCTCTATACCAAAACTCAACTATCCCTGTCATTGAATAGTGGTGGTTATTTATTTATTTATATATATATAAATAAATAAAATAAATAAATACATAAATAAATATAAAAATACAAATAAATAAATAAATAAATATAAATAAAAATAAAAATGTTATAAAAAGCATAATGGGTATATTTTTGAGAGAAAAACAATTTTGTTTGTATATATATATATATATATATATATATAGTAGAAAGAAGGGCTGCTGGTGAGGCATAAATATATATATATATATATTTTTTTTTTGGGGGGGGGGGGGGGATAGGCCTCAAGATACGCCACTGCCCCCAAATCTCAGAGGATTAATGCAGTGCACCACATTAACTTTTACTAGTGGTTCTTCGGGTCACCAAAGTCTTTACATTTTCCCATTTTTTATGTGGCGCAAATGGAATGAACAAAAGATAAAAGAAAACGATACAAAAACAATGATCTTTTCTGTAAATGATTTGAATAAAACAGAACAAATTTGGGTGGGTGGCTGGATCGGGCCACCAAATTTTTTGTTCTTCTTCATTTGTTGATGGCCTGACATAAATCGAGATTTGAGTATCATCCTCATTAAAGATGCACCTGTAAAGTGTCTAACTCCACAAAAATTAATTTGAGCTTCCACATTTCTCTTCTACCGTGTTGTTTGGCTTATGGTAAGAGAAGTATACCAGAACGTCAATGACGTAGCGCTCATCCGGCATCTCGCAACATCAAATATCGCAAATTTCATGTGGTACACTTTTCAACTGGTCAAAAAATAAAAATGTGATGCCCTGGAAGGGACATAAAAATTAATTTAAAAAAAATTAGAGTGAAAAAAATATAAATTTGACGCCCCAGAAGGGAAATGGGAAAAAATAAATAAATAAATAAATTAATTAATTTAAAAAATAAAATTTAAATTAAAATTAAAAAAAATAAAATAAAATTTAAAAAATTAAAAAAAATAAATAAATAAATTAATAATAAAAATAAATAAATAAATAAATAAATAAATAAATAAATAAATAAAAAATTACCATAATTAATTAATGGAGACAAATTTCAAAATTCTGTGTAGAAGTTTAGTGTACGAAAGTTAGCTCTACCAGATAAAGCAAACCAAATCAAAATCGGTCGAGAAATGAAGGAGAAGAAGCATTTTTTGTGATTTTTGGAATAAATTTGCATAAATTACCATAATTAATTAATGGAGAAAAATTTCAAAATTCTGTGTAGAAGTTTAGTGTACCAAAGTTAGCTCTACCAGATAAAGCAAACCAAATCAAAATCGGTCAAGAAATGAAGGAGAAGAAGCATTTTTTGTGATTTCGAATAAATTTGCATAAATTAGCATATATAATGAATTTCACGATTCTGTGTAGAAGTTTTAAATCCCCCTCCTAGCCCTATCATATGAAACAATCAGAATCAAAATCGGTTGAAAAATAACGAAGAAGAAGCATTTTGAAAACTGTGGACGGACGGACGGACGGACGGACGGAAGGACGGACGGACGGACGGAAGGACGGACGGACGGACGGAAGGACGGACGGAAGGACGGACGGACGACGGACGCCACGCCATGGCATAAGCTCATCGGGCCCTTCGGGCCGGATGAGCTAAAAATAGGGTTAGATTTTTTCAAATGCCCCTTTAGTATGACGATATCTATCATTGATAATCATTCAGCTCAAGAGCGTTAATGAACGGTCATAAATCTCATAACTGTATACAGTAATTCGTTGTAAAAGCTGACGCAAATTTTCGCTTTTTTAACCAGGAAAGCAGTGTCTTTTTTCAATGAAACTTTCACACATCATTCGGACATATCTTACAATGATTTTGTTATAGGATTGAAGTCTCAAATGCCATTTTGGGCAATATCTGACACTTTACAGGTGCACCTTTAAGAAGAAAAAAAATATTTGGGATGTTATATACAACAAGGTTTCGTAGAAGCATCAATTAAGCACATCAGCACACGGATGTAATATTTCAGTATTTTATTAAAAATCAATAATTTGTTTTGTACATACTGTATGAAATAGGAAATAAAATGTTTTTTTTCATTTGAACTATATGCATACATTTATACAATATAAAGTATAATCACCAATTACTCATAGAAATATGGAGGATTTTAAAGAATGCTAGGGTTAGCCATGATACAGTTACATATAAAACAATTCTTTAATGCAATTCTGAAAAACAAATGTACGTATGGTAGTGTGCATTGGTGATAGAATAACTCAAACTAGCATCAACCATGAACGTCCTTTTAACCTATTCAAGACTGGTCCCGGAAATACTAGGGCTGTGGTCTATAGAGAATGCATGCTATACCAACATCAATTAGCCTTGAATGGGTTATTATATCCATTCATTAATCAACCTAGAAACAGTAGAGAAAGCCTATACAAAAAAAAAAAGCAATCAAAATAAGAATTTGATTATATCCGAACAATTCCTCTCGCCCAGCCCATAAAATAAATTGTACTTAGGGGGCAATAAAAAAAAATATTGAAATTCCCCAATATCTAAGCATGGATCTCTTGCATCGCACAAGTTGTGCTTAAGAATTCTTGAGAGTATTAACCCGGCACTCTATCGGGGGGGGGGGAATTAATGATTAACACAATAATATCTGTGGGCGCAAACACGGTTACCTTCATCTGTTATCCACCGGGGTTGCTGGGCAAATATGGAGTTATGATAGGCAGTGTTGATTTATTACACACAGGAGCGCAGAGATAGAGCTAGAGCTGGCCACCCCCCCCCCCCCCCCCCCAGCCCGCACTGCAGTCTCACACTACATAATACATTAACACATTTCCACTCAGTTGTTGGAAGTCTAACAGAGTTAAAACAGAAGCGCAGAGCTAGAGCTAGCATGCCACCCCAGCCCGCACTGCAGTCTCACACTACATGTACGTTAACACATTTCCACTCAGATGTTTAAAGGGAAACAACACCAAAAAATAAATAAATAAAAGGAAATAGATTTAGTGGTCCATGTTCTTTGCGTGGTGGCCTGTTTTGTATTATATTTTTATTGTATGTATTTGATTCATTGTACAATGTACACTAGATCCTTTCAGCTTGGCTGCTGATCAGTTTGAGATTTATACCAACAAATAAATAATAAATGAAGTTTAAAGTCTCACAGATTCTAGCTTACAGGAGCACAGAGCTAAAGCTTGCCACCCCAGCCCGTACTGCAGTCTCACACTTTATTAACACATTTTCCTTCAGATTTTTAACTCGAATAGAGTTTATACATGGTACGCTAGGTTCCTGAAAGAGTAGGGTTAATACCTATTAGCAACTTTACCTGAATAGTTACTTTAACCAGTTAAAGACGAATTTGGTATATTATGGTACATTTTTTCATAGACCCCGTCCCAGTCCCATTCCCCCCATCCCGTCCCAGTCCTCTAGGACCAGGGGGTGTATTCTGAAAACGATTTTAAGTTGAACATTATTGTATCTACGTCACTAAAATAGTAAACTGTACTTAAGGAATAGCGATTTACTAAAATATATTTTAGTGACGTAGATTTGACATAGATACAATAAATTTTAACTTAAAATCATTTTCAGAATACCCACCAAGTTCTAAAAGGTTTAATAAAGAAACAGTTTCAACATACTAAATTCCATAGAGATTCTAAAAAAATTATCTCTTCAAACAACATTATCAGTCATAGCTCAAATTCCTCTCTATTTCTATAGTCTAATCTTCTTTTCTAAAGCGCTTACAGGCTTGTTTGCATTAAGCGCTATATAAATTTGTCATATTAGTATTATTGTATCACTAACATTCAATAAAAACTGAATGAAATACTGCATGTACTGTGAATACTTGGCCAAAAGTCTAAATCCCGGACCATTGTGCCACCATTCCAGTGCCACCGCCTTTCTGTTAACCATGGATTAAAATGTGAGCTCTTAATTCAGTACATGCATGTTCAAAAATTCAATGTTGCCGAACTGACTGTTATACAATCAACAGGTAAACTATAGGTATAACATGTTGACCTATCAGTTAAAGGTGCACCTGTGTCGGATATTGCCCAAAATTACATTTGAGACTTCAATCCTATACCAAAATCATTGTAAGATATGTCCAAATGACGTGTGAAAGTTTCATTGAAAAAGAACACTGCTTTCCTGGTTAAAAAAGCGAAAATTTGCATCAGCTTTTACAACGAATTACTGTATAACGTGTATGAGGTTTATGACCGTTCATTAACGCTCTTGAGCTGAATGGTTATCAATGATAGATATCGTCATACTAAAGGGGCATTTAAAAAAAATATAACCCTATTTTATTCTTCTCTTAATACCATAAGCCAAACAACACGGTAGAAGAGAAATGTGGAAGCTCCAAGTCATTTTCGTGGAGTTAGACACTTTACTGGTTTCACTTTTTAAAGGATCATTCAATCTTTCATAATTCAAAGGTGGTTGGGATTCATAATTCAGATGCGTGGTGCCATCTTGCTAATGCATTGCACACAATGAGAAATACAGTACACACTGGCTCAGTGTTATCTAGCGCACACAAACTTGCCTAGTTTAAAATGGCAAACCGCATTGTACATCCTCATGCATGATAATCTTTAGGGATCTCGTAACATTGTCAAAATCCACGGGTATACAAATTTCAAATTTCATTTGTATGCAATCAATGAGCATGAATACATGCATGTGATCAAACACTTGTTTAAAATGGCCATTGTGTAGTTTACTTTCTTTTTATAACTAACTACACACACATTAGCTGAAATCTTAATCGACATGTCAACAGATAAATTCATTATTTTATGGCCGGGGTTAGACATCAAAAACTTCCTCCAAACTCTTCAAGTAGTCTTATCAGCATCTATGTCAGTATCGCAGAGCATATTAGGTTGTGCAAATATCTCTTGCACGCGATGCCATAAACATAACTTGTAAAAGCATTAAAGGGGACCACCACACAAAGAACAACAGTCTTATCAGATTTGGAGCTATAGTTAGATATTAAATAGATGTCCATCACTTTGCAATGGGTTGTGTAATTTTAAACAATGCAATTAATCACCAAAACTTATGGAACCAACAGGGCCTTTGGTTCCATAAGCGCCAAACGTTTGCGAGCACGCCAATTCTATACACATATATACGTTTGGAGACAATGGAACCACAGAAGATGCATACATCCTATACAATAGACTAGTCTTCTTCTGCAGACCCATGAACACATACTTTAGTATGATGATGAATTTTCAAATTATATAATTTGTCTGGAAACCTATTTTTCTAAACTTGATGGTGGAATGGACTACTAAAACTATTACCTTTCATTTTCTAAGAATATTCTTCCTTGCGTGGTGGTTCCCTTTAAACCTGGGCCTTTGAGTAGCTTCATGTCTGGCTGTCTTGTTTGGCCCGTGCTAAATAATTTTCAATTTCCAATGTTCTCCCCCTACTTATCTACTTATCAAAGTTGTTTTTTTCAGATTCTATACAAATATAAAAAACGAAATGCAGTTTATATGAATGATAAATAAGTAACCCAGCCCACTCAGAAATGGAGTCAAGTGACATAGTCTGGGTCAAGCAAGGACAGGGAGGAAGGTAACATACATACACAAATATAATGTACATATATGTAAAAGTTCTGCTCCGAGTCGCAAACGAGAAGGATCAAAAGAATTTTGAAAAGATGAAAATATACATATATGTGACTAGATATAGCAAAACCCCGCACTTGTAGGTACTAAAAACCAAAACATAGATTTTCATACATTTGAAAGGCCTCAACACAGGCTTTCATTTGATGCTTTGATCTAAACAAAATTGGCAAATTGGCAAATATATGTTTGTTTAAATTTGACAAACCGTCTTTTACACACATTATGTGAACTTAAAATACCCATTTCTACAAAACATGTATTACTGACAAGTGCAGGGTTTTGCAATATCCAGTCACATGTATGTATATTTTGTGGCAATTTCATGGCTAATTCATGGCAATACGTGGCAGTAATGGGATTTCGTGTCTCTTATGGGAAGCCAGAGCAAAAATGTCAAAATGTTATAAATTCTGCCACGACATGGCTTTTGTTATCAACTCTGTCATCCCATAAGTGGCCCCAAAACCCAGTTCTGCCACGTATTGTTCCGTATTGTCATTTATTGCCACGGAACAGCCACAAAATTCCCACATAATAGCCCTGTTTCATTGCATTCCACAAAAATGCAAATACGTGGCTCTTACGGAGAGGCTTTTCGAGTATATGTGACTGGGACATAAATATCAAATAGTAACCATAACAACATAATACAAGTAGAGCTGATATAGGATGTTTGTACCTTACACACTTTTAGATCATCACAGAATAGATAAAAACATTTTTTTCATCAATTTAAAGGGGATCATAATTGACATGTTACTTTTCAACTTTATATTGGATGAAAAGTAAATGAACAAAAAGTCATACAATGGTATAAATTGAATAAAGGGAAAACCAAAATGTTCATGGTTCAAATTTTCCTACATTTTCAACTTCACATCACACAATTTTGCTTTACATTGTGTTCCTTTATTATCTTCAATTCAAATATTATTTATTGTGTGCAATTTACTTGAAAAAGTTTATCAGCCTCTGCTTAGTACACATTTGAGTAAATCAAACATCATTAGAGAGATAAAGAATGGGATATGCAAACTTATTATCTTTTGAAAATGACTATGGTTACATAGAACATACTGAAGTTCCCTTGTGGGTGCAGTGATATAGAGTGCCAAAGTTGTGATGTCACATTTAATTTAATTTTATGTATTATTGTGTCCACATTTTCAACAAACTATCAAACATAAAATGTGACCTTACACCACAAAACGACCAATAAGTCGGGAAAAATTATTGTTCTGATTTTCATATAACATTAAAATAGAAGTCGTTACCTTTAAAATGGTATATAATTTGTCATATTTGGACTAAGCAAACCCTTTCAAAATGAGTGCCAAAGATATGGAATATGGCTGAAGCATTTTTCAAATAAGGGAGAAAAGGGCCGCTTAAAAAATCAGTGTCTATTTAAGCGCTGTAATAAGATCACATTTATTAAATGAAAAATTAATATTTTAACACGCTTTCCGAAGCTCAAAATTTCTCAGAAGGTAGATAACGATATGCTTATTCAGGAAATACCAAAATCCCAAATCACATATTTTGAACAAAATTTGACTACTTTAGCTAATAGAAGAGAACCTACCACAGCGACATAACGGTCGTTTTGTGGTGTAAGGTCACAAATAAACAATAAATCGTCTTGCACATTATGTAGTAAATTATATAGTTTATTGTTTATCCTTAATTGTTATAACATAATAGTTCAAAAAACATTTAACTTGGTTTGGCCTTTTGGTAATGGGTTCGAGCTGGAACATTGTTTTCTTAGCAACCGCAAGGTCACAACATGTCTAGCTTGCCTGACATTGTTTAAACCATTGCTCATGGCAATGAATAGCACATTTCAGTACTCTACATTGAGAAACATACAGTGTAAACCACAAGTCAAACACTGGTTAAAATGGAGCAAATGTCATATTGCACAGGTAAAAATACAGGTCATAATTATGATTCACTATGATGAACAAAAATGAAGAAAAAATTATGTATTCAAATTTCAAAAGCAAGATTTAAATGCTGAACACTATGTAGAGTGAATATGTCCCTTTATAATTTTTACATAATAAATTACATATTACAATGGGATATGTGTCCTTTCATAATTCATATTTCAATACCTTTCAAAACACTATTTACAAATTAATACAGAATATCAGACTAAACTTTCCACATGAGATTGTTACTATTGAGATGGGGCATAATTATAAATGGAGTAAGAGCTCAATGCATTCACAATTCTAAAATGTCAACAATGACACTGGCATTAGTGCTGTTGACGAGTCACGGGTACCCGGGTCCCGCCGAAAAATGTCGAGTCCCGGGCTCAAAAATCAATACTCGATATCCCGAAGAAAAAAAGCAAAAGTCCCCTCATTGAATGCAAGAGTTATCAAGTTCATTCAAGTGACAAAAATGACAATAAATCATGTTCTAAAATACAGCAAATTCACATTTTTATCATTTGAATGAACATGTTTTCCCAGCTGGCGTGACATGCCGATAGCGAAATCAACAAATGGGTAAATTTCGGGTACCCGTGACTCGCCCAAATTTTTTTCGCGAGTCCCGAGGTAAATACTCCCGAAATCGACACCTCTAACTGGCATCAACATCAAAATATCAGCTATAGATTGTTCCCTTTGCAGATCACTTCTTACAATTCATGCATCTTGTGTCTTCTGTTTTCATCTGTGCGGGCAAGTTTACAGTTAACTTAAACATAAATAAATGGCATTTAATTTCTTTTTAGTTTTTTAAATTTTATTTATGGTCACATCATTAATTTCTCTCTTGTATGTGTCACCTCTGATCTATCACCTCATTCACATCACCTCCTCGTTGGCAATCTTGATCAGAGTTCTGAAGTCCGCCTCAAGAAGACATCTCCAGAAACTCCTGTCCATGCCCCAGACCTAAGCAGGGAACCAGGGGCTAGCTATGCCCTGCAGGATCCTAGCTAAAATGTCTGGTCATGTTTTATGCTGATCTATCACCTCATCCTCATCACCTCCTCGTTGCCGATCTTGATCAGAGTCCTGAAGTCCGCTTCCAAGAGGCATCTCCAGAACCTCCTGTCCCTACCCCAGACCTGTGCGGGGAAGCAGGGGCTGGCAATGCCCTGCAGGATCCTGGCCACTGCTCGGCCGCTGAACGTCCGGTCATGGTTCACGCTGATGAACTGTCGGATCGTCATGCGGATACGCCCCTCATCAATGGGAACATTCTGTACAGGGGAGATTCAATTTAGGAATATAATTATGTTGGTTGAAACAAGATCACTTAAAAATTTGGGAAAATTTATATATTTTGTTTTGGATTTGGACAATGTTACTAAATCCCTTTAAAAAGATTAATGTAATCAAATGTCTCGACACTCGCACTGGCCCGCTGGCCCGCTGGCCCGGGGCCAGTGAAATTGCACTTCGGACCAGCAAAAATGTATATAAGTCATACTTTGGTGGCCCGATCCGGCAAGCAGATTTTTTAACCCAACATTGACAAATTGAAAATCTTGTTTTCTTCCATGTCATACTTCTTCTATCATCACATGTTTGATCAGGAAAGAGTGATATTTTGAAAAGTAAAAAGTTTACTCATGAAATATCATTTTCGGGCCACCGGAAAAGGGGAAGAAATTATTTCACTGGCCCGACCAGGCCACTAACAAAAAATGTACGTGTGGAGCCCTGGCTAGAGGGAACAAGAACAAAAAGGGAGGGCAAGCAAAGCTTAAAAAGGGGAAAGTAAGAGCCCTTTCACACGTCTGCCAAGTCATGATTGCAATCACGATTGGAATCATGTTTACAATCACGGTGATTCTGTTGCCTTGCTTTCACACGACGAAAAAGACTTCATGCAGACTGTGATTACAATCACGATTCTGGAGATGTACCTGTCAATCAAACAAGGAGAGCACTAGTACTACACTGCATGACTGCACTCGAAGCGAAGAGCGCCCTGTTTATTCGGCGGAAGTGCATGTAAGGTCACATAAGCTCCGCCTCAAATCGTTCACAATAGAGATTCGCACTGTGATTTGAGTGAATCCTGATTAGAAAACACCTCCGGACCACGATTCCAGTTTCGCAGTTCGTGATTCTAGTTTGCTTTCACACGGTCAAAAATATGTGATTGGAGTAAAAAATGATTCCAATCGTGATTGCAATCATGACTTGGCAGACGTGTGAAAGGGCTCTAAGTTTAATCTATTGAAATGTTCTCTGACCTTGTCTGCTGCCTTTGTGAGGTCCAGCTCATCCACAAAGTAGCTGACTAGCTGCTGTCGGAGCTGGTCACTCAGACCAGTGTCAACATCATCACAGCACTCTGCGTATGTCCTCTTGGACGCACTGGATAATAGATAATAATAATAAGAATAAAAATGATAATAAAAATGATAATTTAAAAAAATTATAATAATAATGATAATTAAAAAAAATAATATTAATAAAATGAATACAAATAATAATAAAAAATAATATATATTAAAAAAAATAATTATTCAAAATAATATTAATGATAAAAATACTGTGTCGTCCAGTTCCTCCTCAAAGTAGCTGACTAGCTGCTGACAGAGCTGCTCATTCAGCCCATGGTCAACCTCATCTCAACACTGCGTATGTCCTCTTTGACGCACTGGACAACGGACAAAGGGATAACATTCATCATCTCCAAACGTATGCCTGTATAGAATTGGCAGACGTTTGGTGCATACGGAACCATGAGGCCCTGTTTATTCCGTAAGGTTTGGTGATTAATTGTATCATTTATGAATCACACAACCCTTTGCAAAGTTTGGGATATATTTTTAATATGAAACAACGGTACCTAATCATATAAGCCTGTTTTATTAATTGCGTGGTGGTCCCCTTTAACCCGTTTACCTCGCCATTTAATATAATACTTTAATGGCTATATACAAGATTATTTTATGGACCGGTAAAGTTACCACATTGGGCGCGCACAAAAGAACCGATCGATATCTGGCTGACCATGGCATTGTATTCGCTTCTATTCGACCTAGCGTGAGTTCACTGGTCAAGCAGTACACACAATAGAGGCGATTGATATACATGATATAGGCTCAGCGAAGTGGAAAATCTATGAAAATACCATCAAATGGCTTGCATGTGTTGGTATACGAATATCCTGAAAGAGGAATCGTGCATTTCCATGCTAAAATTGTAATAAAACAATAATCACGCAACTAGAGACGGAAAAAAATGAGATACATGTAGCCAAGTGTTCAACGCTTCTATACAGGTAGTTTATATTGTATTTAAAAGACGAATAAATGTATCTTTATGCAATTATAATAGCCCTTGCTCGGATCCGAGAATTCTCGGTCCCCGAAGTGAACAGGTTAAGAACAAAAGATCTCCCTTTTTCTCCCTTTCATTCACTTTCTTCTTTCATTATTGATTTTGTATTGTTTGTATTTTGCATTTTGTAACTCATGTATACTCTGTAACCGTTTTGAATTTTGGCCGAATAAATAAAAATAATAATAACAGAATCTCACCCCTCCAGCGCTGAGTAGATAGAGTTGAGTTGGCCCAGCTCCCTCTTCTGCAGCCCCTCCACCCGACCATGCAGGAATTCCACCACGCTGTCCACCTCGGAGTCACTCAGGTTACCACGGCAACGATAGGAGAATGCCACGTCTGTGAACTCTACCATGACTCCTGTCCTCACATAGCCTGTTCATAGATCAAACATCATTTCTTGTTCATAGATCAAAAATAATATCTTGTTCATAGATCAAAGATAATTTCTTGTTCATAGATCAAATATAATTTACTGACCTTTTTTGACATATGCAAAAACTAACAATGGGTTGATAAAATGTGTATTTTTGTGATGTGTTCCATGGTAAAAGAATGTCATATGACCGAGTAATTAGAGAATATGCGAAGTGATATTTGCAAACTCATTCAACACCTGAATCATGTATATCTTTATGAAATAATGAAAATTCCGAAAACCAAAACCAGCTCCATGCTTCTATTAATAATACAAAGGCAAGGTATTTGAGAAATGCTAGAGTTCTAAGCAAGTTTTGTCGATTTTTACAATGTCACTGGATCCCTTTAGTAGTCGTAAGACATCAATTAACACAAAGAATAAAGTACAATTCTGATCATTGTACCCTTTTAACCCGTTGCTTGTGGGCTATAATACAGAGACTAAGAGGATATCAGAATCTTGAAGGGAACGGTTTAAGTGTTTCCCAGTGGACTATGTACCTTTGATCTTGTCGTGTTTCCACTGTAGCTGTCTTATTTCTCTCTTCACTGGGGCCACGTCCCAGCCCATGGCACTGGCCAGGTCCACCACATCAAACGTCAGACATGTACGCTCAGTGTCCGCTTTCCCAGCCTTGATAAAAGCAACAACAATGACATAAAAGCATTAGTCTTAGTTCTCTCTTTACCGGACCAGGTCCAGGTCCCAGCCCATGGCACTGGCCAGGTCCACCAAATCAAACGTCAGACATGTCAACTCAGTGTCCACTTTTCCAGATTTGATAAACAACCACGACATAAAAGCATTAATCTTAGTACTCTCTTAACCGAACCAGATCTTGGTCCTAGACCATGGCAATGGCCAGCTCCATCGCAGCAAACGTCAGATATGTTCAGTCAGTGTCCTCACGTCTAGCTTTCATAAACCAACAACGATGAATTTAAGCATTAGTCTTAGTTCTCTCCTGACTAGGGCCAGGTCTAGTCCCAGCCCATGGTAAAAGGGTTAACAAGAACACGTTCCTTCTTCCTACCAGCCCCAATGCGGTCCCTGGCCTGGGCAGCTACCAGGGCGAGGCTCTTGGGAGCACAGGAAGAGAAAACAATGTTACTGAACCTGTCTATAGCGGTCACCTGTCTACAATGGCCAATATTCTTATTGCGTGTACATGAACCTATTTTTAAAGACAACCTTTTGTATTCCTTGGGCAGTTTTTACTGACATGTTTGACCGTTACATTAACAAGAGTACGTACCTTCTTCCGTCCAGCTCCGATGCGGTCCCTGGCCAGGGCGGCCGCCAGGGCCGGGCTCTTGAGGGCACAGGCATGCTGCTCCCGGGGACCCCCATAGAAGTTGAGGGTGCAGGTGGTGTAGGTGTGGGGGCGTGTCAACACCCAGCGGGAGGGGTGTAGCTCGAGGTAACACAGGAGGGTAGCAAGACCTTTAGAGAACAATGGTTATAAAGTAAATAAGATAATAAGAATAATTATAATAATGATGATGATGATGATGACGATGATGATGATAAAGGGGACCCCCATAGAAGTTGAGTGTTCAGGTGGTGTAGGTGTGGGGGTGTTTCAGCACCCAGCGGGAGGGGTGCAGCTCCAGGTAACACAGGAGAGTAGCAAGTCCTTTAAACAACAAGTAAATATGATAAAAATAATTATAATAATGAGATGATGATAATTATGATGATGATGTTGACAATGATGCTGCTCCTGGGGACCCACATAGAAGTTGAGGGTGCAGGTGGTGTAGGTGTGGGGGCGTGTCAGCACCCACCGAGAGGGGTGCAGCTCGAGGTAACACAGGAGGGGTAGCAAGACCTTTGGAGAACAATGGTTACAGTTATAGTATAATTATTTGTCTTTGTATAATATATCACATGTGTATTCTTTGTTGCTATTTTTTCACCTTTCCCCGTCGTCAAAGACCCATAGAAGTTGAGGGTGCAGGTGGTGTGACGTGTCAACACTTTCAGTTGGTGCAAAATCTAGTACCATAGCACTTAAAAAATAACTTTGCATATTGTAACGTATTAAAGATTGTCATGTAGGGGGATGTAGAGGGCTCTGTTCAAAATGCTACACCAAGGTTCTACTGTAGATGTTCGCACTACACAACACACAGCCAGTGTATTTTGCTCCGTGCACAAGGCATTTGTAAGATGGCACCTTTAAAATAGGGCATTTTTTGTTTTACCTTCTTCTTTGATGTCGAATTCTAGAACGCTCTCTTCGACGATCATGAAGAAACCGTTCCGTGTGCAAGGCATTTACAAGATGGCACTGTGTGCTTGACATACGAATGAGAACTATCTATAAAAGAGGGCATTTCTGTTTTACCCTCTTTCTTAATGTCAAGTTTTTTGTTTTACCTTCTTCTTTGATGTCGAATTCTTGCACGGTTTCTTCCACGATCATGGAGGCCCAGTGACCAGGACAGACACTCTTAACTCTCTCCTCATAATCATCCACTGTATCGTCATCCTGGAATAAGGAAAAAGACGAAGAAGGGAGCAAATCAATTTAGTCCTCACTAAAATAACTATTGGAAAATACCTTCTGGATACTTTGACATTGAATTTCACTGATTATTTTTGTAATACTTTTACTGCTTGCTCTCTATAACAATCAACACAATAGAACCAACAGTGCCACAGTAGTGGAAAGTGCCAAGCATATGTCATACAGTTAAATGGTTTGACTTTTTAAATAACATATATTGTCTAACTCTCCCCAAAATTGATTCCTTGCTTCATCCATCTGTCCGTTCATCCATCCATCCATCCATTAATTCATCTATCCCTCCATGCTTACAGAGTTGAGATTGTGAATTTGGCTGCATTAATCAATTAATTCATCCACCCATCCACACACCTACATCTATCCACCCACTCCTCCATCCATCTATTCAATGCATCCCTCTATACTTACAGGGCTGAGGTTGTGAATCTGGTTGCATTTGCAGGGCTTGAAGATCTTACTGATCAGTCTCTTGACGGTGAAACATTAATACTTCATTCATCCATTCGTTCATCCATCCATCCATCCATCAATGTATTCATCCATCCCTCCATGCTTACAGAGTTGAGATTGTGAATCTGGTTGCATTAATGAATTAATTCATCCACTCATCCACACATCTACATCAATCCATGCATCCATGCATCCATCCATCCATCCATCCATCCATCCAATGCATCCCTCTATACTTACAGGGTTTAGATTGTGAATCTGGTTGCATTTGCAGGGCTTGAAGATCTTCCTGATCAGTCTCTTGACGTTGAATCGGTCCACGTAGTTGCCATGTGTGTGTCTCCTCAGCTCCCACACATCACTGCCCTGTATTTTACAAATAAAATATTATCAATTAAAGGGGTATTCCGGGCCTGATAACACCATTCGTTATTTGAATAAGCAGAACAAGAGGAATAATTGGTGAAAATTTGATCAAAATCGGACAAGAAACACGGGAGTTATACCTATTTGAACATCATGTAGTAATGAGCGATGGTTTCAAAATTGCCGCCATATGCAACATCATTCACGAGCAACTCGCCATGGCTTTAGTACATGAAAATACACTTATTTCTCATTTTCGTTGCTAAAAAATAAATTTTCTCTGCTTGTTTTCACGAATTCATAGAAGAATATTGATGGGGCAACCTCATTGGAATGTGTAAGCTGATCAATTTGCTTTGTTATGACAAACATTTAAATTTTGTAAAATTTCCATGTAGAAGTCAAAATGGCTGCAGCTCGCAAGTGACGTCACGATCGATAGCAATTGCGAACCATAGTAAGAATCGGAGCAAAGTTCATCCTGTCATAACTTTTTTATTGCTCTACCGTTTTGGCTCAGATTTTCGATCATGATTCTTCATATTCACCTCATTTTATAGCAAACATCACATTTCTGGGGTGGAATTCCCCTTTAAGAAAGTATTGATAAAATTATTAGTTAATGATGCAAAATACTGCTGAAAAACTGTTATCTACTATAATAACGTCTGTGTAATAAAAGAGAGAGTCAATATAGGGCCTAAATTTTTTGATCCTAGCAGAATCTTCTTCAGAGGAAAAAAATAAAAAAGTATTATTAAACAAAATAAATGTTGTTAGTTGAGACAGTAGAGGGGGCTAAATCACTGTTTGTACTTGTGAGATAATCATGTTTAAAGTTTGGGAGCCTTGAAGAAATTAATACTTTCGACTAATCACATGGCTTATAATGGGGTGAATAATAACAACATATACAAATGATCTGTTAACTAAATGTTAAATTCAACCAAATTCATGGGGAACTTTCACACTTCTCTTGTACCTTGGTGTTTGGCTTATGGAAACAAAGAATAAAATGTGTTTTGATTTGTCAAATGTCTCCCTAATTATGGAGATATTTAAGATTGGATTTGAATGCGCCTATGAACGCTTTCAATTTTAGTCATCAAGAGTATCTGAATCAGATACTCAATCGTTCATAGCATCTGAACTCGGATACTTCACACGAACGCTCATGATTTTGATTTTCTCTGCTTTCACAAGGTAAACACTATTCTTTTTCTATGAAAATCTCACATTTCAATCTCATGAATTGTACAAGGCAATATGATTATATGTATATGATTGAAGTCTCAAATATTACTTTTAGGGAAAATAGAAAGTTAATGGATCACTTTAAACTTACGGTTTCATCCAGGAAGATGTGACAGTGCGCGGGGAGCCCATCCCTCCCTGCCCTGCCAATCTCCTGCACGAAGCTCTCAAAGGTCCGTGGCATGTTGAAGTGGATCACCGATCTCACGTCTGCCTTGTCCAGTCCCATCCCGAATGCTACCGTGGCAACCACGATGCGCAGATTGCCCGACATGAAAGCGTTCTGGACTCTACGACGCTCTGAAGGTGACTTGCCCGCGTGGTAGGCCTCACAGCTATTGGCTTCCAGTTTGACTGTAGGTTGAAATTGAAATTGACATTGAAATTGACTTGAAGTAAAAATTGAAAATAAAATTGATATTATAATTGACATTGAAATTGACATTATATTTGAAATTGAAAAATTTTTTAGTCTCGATTCAATAAAATATAATAAGGTAAATCAACATGAAAGCATACAGATGAAAAAATAACAACAAACTGACAAAGAATGGCAATAGAAAATACAAAAACCAACAATTAAACTGCAATTTATATATGGAGTTCAGTAAAATATACAAATGTAATATAATAAACAAAGACAAATAATTAAACTACAATATATTCAAATATCTATAGAAATATGAAAGGAAAGCCTATAAATGTATGAATAACTGTTTCCAGACTCACATTTTTTCTTTGATCTCTGTCTTTTCATCATCTTCTTGTATCCAGCCTTCTTGGAAGCCTTCTCATCCTTCTTTGTCTTGGCATCTTTCCCATCATCTCCCGGACCATCACCATCCTCCTTCCCCTCCTCCTCCTCCTCGTCATCCGACCACGGCTCCATCTGGAGACACGTTCTGATGAGGGATGCTACTCTCTCCGTCTCATCACGCCGGATGCAGTAAACGATCACTGACTTGAGTCGTCGGAACCTTTCTCCCTTCAACAGATCAATAAGTGCCTGTAAGAAACAACAAGATACAATTAACTTAGAAATAAGAGGTGACAAAATGGGTTATTCACAGCTTATAATATACAACTCTCTCCGTCTCCTCCCGTCTAATGCAGTAAACGATCACAGACTTGAGCCGTCCGAACCTCTCCCCCCTTCAACAGCTCAATCAGTGCCTGGGTGGGTTGTAACGGACAAGAAACCATGAGCTAAGATAATAGTTTTGAGAGGATGGGTGAAGAACAACTTACTGCTCTCCTAGTCTACCCTCGTCAGATGCAGTGCACAATCAGACTTCAGTCACCCTAGGCTAGTAATCAAATTATATAAAATAAAAAAATTAACTAAAATAAAATCAATTCGGCATTACCCTTTCACGATCGAGGTCCTTGCATCCCCTAATGACGGCTCCTGGCTGGCCTGCGATGCCCAGATGATGGGCGACACTTTCTGACGTGGTCTTGGTGGCTGTGGCAGTCAGCACAAACATACACCGAACACAAAATCAAATCAAATCATATAAAATCAAATCAATGTGGCATTACCCTCTCCCGGTCAAGGTCCTTGGAGACAGACAGCAGTAGGTTGTTAGGGACCGAGCATCCCGTAATGACGGCTCCTGGCTGGCCTGCGATGCCCAGATGATGGGCGACACTTTCTGATGTGGTCTTGGTGGCTGTGGCAGTCAGCGCCAGGATGCACCGCACACCGAGTCTCTCCTTCAACACCTACCAATAAAAAATACAAATAAAATTAACTTTCTACATTTTATACGCCAACACACATCTCTGTTAACCCATTTCAAATGGGAAATAATAATAATGACTCTTATATTTATAACGCACGGACATCTGTCTATAGACACTAGTGGCTCACAATTGTCATTATTAAAGGGGACCACCAGGCAAAGAACAACAATGTTTTGGTACCGTTTTGTGATATCAAATAGATACCCAACATTTTGCAAAGGGTTGTGTAATTCATAAACAAAGCAATTAATTACCACCACTTACGGAACCATATTTTGTGGTTCCGTATGGGCCAAACATTTGCAAGTGCCCCAATGCTATTCACGCGTACGTTTGGAGACAATAGAATCCCGGACGATTCATTCGCTCTGGACAAAGTAGTCTTCGTAATGTACATGCAGGACCCATGAACGCATGCTTTAGAATGGTGATGCGTTTTCCAATTTTTTTTTTCTTTTCTGAAAACATATTTTTGTGAACTTGTTGATGGATGGACTACTAAAGATATTACCTTTCATTTATATGAATATTATTGTAGGGCGGTGGTACCCTTTAACCCTGGTCATCTGGGCACATTTCAAACCTGCGCAATTATCTTGTGCACTTTCTCAACTGAAAGTGGTCGGTCCTGTATTAACTCTATGGGGATTCCAAAATCTTGAAGGTAACAGGTCAATATTTGTCAACAAACTCTTTCATGTCTCTCGTGTCTTTAGTTTCATTCAATTTATTTGTCAACATTTTATACCACTTCATCTCTTGGGTTTTTAACTAACAAAATCCCAAACATGCAATGATGATCATTAATAGTTAGTTTGAATTGTTCAGTTAAAACTTAAACAATTATGGGAAACTGACTAGGTTCGAATTTAATCCTTAATTTGAGAGTACAGGAAAGTTGACTGTGATTGCATTCAAACCTACTACCCACGGATTAGCATTTCAATGCTCTACCGACAGAGCTATCACAGGTCTTCCTAAAAACTCTCTATGCTTGATCCTTGGTCAGATGCTATAAAATAACACAGATCTAGAGCGTTAAATGAAATCAACATGGAACAATGTGCTAGGGATCATTGGATCGAAAACTGTGACACTGTACCTTGCAGAGCATGAGGTACGAGGGCCTGAAGTTGTGGCTCCACTCCGAGATGCAGTGAGCCTCGTCCACGCAGGCGAAGGCGATGGGGGGCATCTTGGACGAGTGGGGGAGGCAGTTTGTGCCCCCTCCTACCACCGCCTCGGGGGACACCAGTAATATCTGCACCTTCCCTGCTGCTATCTCTGCATGAACCTGTGTGGGGGAAGCAAAGGCAAATTGGTAGTCAATAGAAGAGAGTATAATAAATAATGATGAAGAAAAATAAGTCGAGGCAAATCTGATGGGCCCAACTTGCTTGTTATAACGAGGTTCCGCTGTATTAATCAACACTTACTTTGTCTCGCTGCGTCTTGGACATGTGACTGTGGAGCCTGGCCCCTTTGAGGAAGCTGGGGAGCCCTAGCACCTGGTCCTCCATCAGGGAGACGAGAGGGGAGACGACCAGGCAGATGGCAGGGCTGCGCTGGCTGTACATGTAGGCAGGAAGCTGGTAGCACAGGGACTTGCCTGCTCCTGTGGACAACACAACTAGCGTTGACAAGCCTATGGATACAAAGGAAATTTGTCAATATTTAAAACGGTTTTGAGTGATTTTCCCCCAGTCTTACATGTCTCATTCTAGTATTATATATACAGTCAAACCTGTCTATAGTGGCCACCCAAGGGAGACAAGAAATGTGGCCACTGTAGACAGATGTCCTCTAAGCCTGGGTCGGAACGGACGGAATACCGGAATCCGTCCGGTGTGTGCGAGTTCCGGTAATATTTTCTCCATTCCGGTATTCCGATGAAAATCACGGAAAACCTCTTTTTCCTCAAAAATTCATATTTTGTAGTAGAAAACTAACAGAAGAAAACAAATGACAAAAAAGTACAAGAAAGACAATGTCGAATGTAACTTACAACGACAAGAAATCCGCTGCGTTTATATGAAAGCCGATCTAACGATCGACTAGGCTAGCTACCCCGGCGCGCCCCGCACAGTCATGCAGCTGCTAGCGCTATCAGTCAGAGCTAGCTAGCTGCGCCGTACCATGTCATCAAACGTTTCTCAAACGTTGACATCCAGTCCGCCCTCTATCGATATCGGTACTAATAATGCTCCGACACAGCCCGCCATATCACTCATATACTTTGTGTGCAGGTTATGGGTCTATTTTCTTGCGCGAGATCGATCCGCCGGGAATTGGGGAAATCCCCAGCGGATGGATCTCGCGTAGGAAAATAGACCCTATAGCCTGCACGCAAAGTATAAGGTAGTGTTGACTTATTCGTGTCGTTGTATTAGCTTCAGTTCATGCAGTTTCGAGCGAGTTAGAAAATGTTCGAGATATAATCAGCGCATTTTTGTTGTTGCTGTTTTTGCAGGTAATTGTTCTCGTATTTATTTTAAAAGCCATACAAACATGTAAGTAAAATAAGAGACATTTTCGTTCCTTTTCGGCACTTTTTAAGAGTGCAACTTGCTTGCAAAGTCAAGGCAGTTGAGTTGGCCTGTCTCGCAGCGCGGGGCCTGCATGCCTGCGCTGCCGAAACCATGGCAGACCTTCTAGTGCGTGTTCGTTCCGTATCATTCATTGGCAGATTTTTTTTTTATCGGAACACCGGATTCCGACCGGCACAACACCGGCGGATTCCGGAACAAAAAAATTCCGACATGACTCAGGCCTAATGTCCTCTATAGACAGGTTCAATTACACTGTTTTTCTCTGCAAGGGATCACTTTGAGTGGCCACTATAGGCAGGTTGGCTGCTATAGACAGGTGGCCGCTAAGACAGGTTTTACTGTATTGTATATAATATAAGGGAGTTGATGATGGTGATGGCAATGAGTAGCTGTAACATCCCACATCCGTACACTATATGTCAGTTTTTAATTTAACCGGTTGCTTACGGAAACCGGATGGACTAATATATATACAAAGTCTATGAAGATTCCAGAATCTCAAAGGGAACAGGTTACAACCAAAATGACAAATACAAATGGTAATTCCATAATTGATTATGCAATTTTGTTTGGACTCTGTGGTAGCAGTAGGCTAAAATTGGGGCCTATTCACAAAGAATAATACATTATTAATTACACAAAACAAAATATATGGTTGGTCGGTTGGTTGAGTATGTTTACCTGATAGGATCCTCATGATAGCTCCCTCCTGACCGGGTCTGAACGTCTCATAACCCATCCTCCTCAGGGCATCATGCACTGCATCTGGTGTGGCTGCAAATAAAATAGAACAAAACATTTATATTTTATCAATTTGGGGTATTTTTCATACTCTAGGGCGAGTTAAAAATTCAAGTTCATTTTAATACAGAAGGTTTGTAGTGTCCATCACTTATTCATTCTATTATATAGACACATGCATACAATAATATACAACTAACGAATGGGCTTCTTGTGATAGTCCAATCTATTACCGAGGTGGGCTCAAAATGATTATTACCCGAAGTGTAGCTGAGGGTAATAGTCATTTTGAGCCCACCGAGGTAATAGATTGCCTATCACAATCAAGCACATTCGTTAGTTGTTTTATATCACTCATCAATATCAGTGATTGTGTTCAGCTTATAGCAAAATAAGTGATAATCTCTGAATATTTCATAAAATCGCTTGTAAATTTTGATATAAAAATCAATCGACATTAATGAAGCCAGTATGAGCCTCCAGAACCACACCACGGCGCATCTAATACGCTTAAAGTCATTGTTATTTTGCGCACACAATCACAAAGACGCAAAACTGAGTGCGCACCAACGCGCTGGCAGTTGCGCACATACGCGATGAATGCGTGCTAGTGCTCCCACGGATGTGCTTATTGGCTGTCTTGGCGTTCTTCTTCCCAGGGTGTTAGTTTTTACCAGTAATGTCAATCACGTGACTAGAACGTGTGCGCCATAGAGTACTGCACAAATTTGATCGCGTGTGCATTTTGCTTAAACACATGATCTATGGGACGAACTTTTAGTGTTCATTTTTTGCTAACAGCCCGGTCACATGATTGCGCGGGGATTGCGCGTGTTGTCCAAAACTATCATTTGTCAAATACAATGGTAAAACGATCTTATGAGGGATATAATGATTTCTTTTCCTAAATTGAAGGCATAGTTCAGGAAGAGTTCAAGCCAAATTTTCTGCATGGATTTATCAATATTTTCTCCTTCAATATGAACTATTATAGTTACATCCAAAACAGTTTTGGCCAAAGAAGGTCAGTTGCAAATGGCAATGCTCAAAATTAGCATCTAGGCCCGCTGGCCCGGGGCCACTAAAAATTTGCTCCGGGCCACCAAATTTCATTGATCCTAAATTCTACTGGCCTGTTCGGGCACTCAAATTTAACGGAAATTGTTATGTTTTTCTTTGTATGGGGCCACCAGATTTAGGTTCCGGGCCACTCAAAGTTGAACAATGTTGTTTTTACTTGCCCGACTGGGCCACAAGGCAAAAAGGTTAATTTCTAGCATTGCAAATGGCAAATCTTTCCACCACGGTACTAGTCAGGTCTGTGCATTGATGCTACAGAGTGAACTTACCATCAGGGATGCCTTGTGGGGTAGGTTGGTAGAGAGGCTGGATGGACAGGGGAGCTATCGAGGTCTCGTAGATGGGTGTGGCAACACTCAGGGGTTCAAAGTGGTCACCTCTGCCCTCTTCAGTCTGGCTTCCTGTAACATTAAGTTAAACAATCAAACATTTGTCAAATAACAATATAAAAACTAGAAATTGCGCGCTCGGCGGGTCGCGCAGCCGAGCACATGTATCCCCCGAACCAATTGCATTGCACTTTTGTGGGTTGTAATATTGTAAACTGAACAAGTTTGGTGGTGTACGTTGTTCTACTAGGCTGGCAGTAGCCTTTGGGCAAGGCCTCGCGCGCTGTTTGTCCTCCGAACAGGGTCTGATTAATAGACAAGGCGATGTGCGCTTACAGCAGTGATCTTAACTATTTCTTTATATCATGGTTACCATGGCAACCAGGACTCCGCCCCACACCAAAATCAAAAGGCTTCATCCTCTTTCCTTAATACACCTTCATACCAAATTAGAAAATGATCGGACAAGAACTCGGACCTGTAGAGCGTTCACAAGGTAATCTTAACTATTTCTTTATATCATGGTTACCATGGCAACCAGGACTCCGCCCCACACCAAAATCAATAGGCTTCATCCTCTTTCCTTAAGACACCTTCATACCAAATTAGAAAATGATCGGACAAGAACTCGGACCTGTAGAGCGTTCACAAGGTAATCTTAACTATTTCTTTATATCATGGTTACCATGGCAACCAGGACTCCGCCCCACACCAAAATCTAAAGGCTTCATCCTCTTTCCTTAAGACACCTTCATACCAAATTAGAAAATGATCAGACAAGAACTCGGACCTGTAGAGCGTTCACAAGGTAATATTAACTATTTATTTATATCATGGTTACCATGGCAACCAGGACCGCGCCCCACACCAAAATCAATAGGCTTCATCCTCTTTCCTTAATACACCTTCATACCAAATTAGAAAATGATCGGACAAGAACTCGGACCTGTAGAGCGTTCACAAGGTAATCTTAACTATTTCTTTATATCATGGTTACCATGGCAACCAGGACTCCGCCCCACACCAAAATCAATAGGCTTCATCCTCTTTCCTTAATACACCTTCATACCAAATTAGAAAATGATCGGACAAGAACTCGGACCTGTAGAGCGTTCACAAGGTAATCTTAACTATTTCTTTATATCATGGTTACCATGGCAACCAGGACTCCGCCCCACACCAAAATCAATAGGCTTCATCCTCTTTCCTTAATACACCTTCATACCAAATTAGAAAATGATCGGACAAGAACTCGGACCTGTAGAGCGTTCACAAGGTAATCTTAACTATTTCTTTATATCATGGTTACCATGGCAACCAGGACTCCGCCCCACACCAAAATCAATAGGCTTCATCCTCTTTCCTTAATACACCTTCATACCAAATTAGAAAATGATCGGACAAGAACTCGGACCTGTAGAGCGTTCACAAGGTAATCTTAACTATTTCTTTATATCATGGTTACCATGGCAACCAGGACTCCGCCCCACACCAAAATCAATAGGCTTCATCCTCTTTCCTTAATACACCTTCATACCAAATTAGAAAATGATCGGACAAGAACTCGGACCTGTAGAGCGTTCACAAGAAAATCTCTGCGGCGGACGCGGCGGCGGCGCGACGAGGCCAAATCCATAGTATCCCCCGAAGTGGTTCGGGGGATACAATAAATAATATCTAAATAGTCTTTATGTAAAAGTTGGATTAACAGTACATAAAGTAATGGAATTGCCCAGAGAGACACATTGATTCCAAATTGTATTGTCTCCAAACGTATGCGTTTGTAGAATTGGCACACACTTGCAAACGTTTAGCATTTACAGAAGCAAATGCCCTTTTGGTTCCGCAAGTTTGGGTGATTAATTACATTGATAATAATTTACAGAACCCTTTGCAAAGTGTTATACATACATTTAATATCAAACAATGATACAAACACATAGAAGCCTGTGTTGTTTTTGCGCAGTGGTTCCCTTTAATTAACAATCTCTTGTTCCTGTTCACTAGGAGATCAAAAGAAAAATCAAAGATCTGAATTATACTACATGCTCTCAATATGCTTGTCCCACTTTATATCAGTTTCCCAGTTGTTCGTCGGATTAGATTTTAATTGCGTAGTGTGCGGAGGGTATAAGACTAAACCATCTTGATACGACACACCAGTGTGCGTCGCCTACTGACCTGGTTGAGGTTTGGTGCCTCTAGCGGCCATAGCGGCCTCCTCTAGGGTTGGTAGCGGTCCCATCACGCTCTCTGGGTCCTCTGACTCGGCCTCACACGCCTTCTTCGGTCCTCCTCCAATTCCTACATGTATCAATAAATGGTATTACACAATCATATTATCACAATTTGTAACATAACATTTGCTGATCTGGCTGAGGTTTGGTGCCTCTAGCGGCCATAGCGGCCTCCTCTAGGGTCGGAAGCGGTCCCATCACGCTCTCTGGGTCCTCTGACTCGGCCTCACAAGCCTTCTTCGGTCCTCCTCCAATTCCTACATGTATCAATAAATGGTATTACACAGTCATATTATCACAATTTGTAACATAACATTTACTGATCTGGCTGAGGTTTGGTGCCTCTAGCGGCCATAGCGGCTTCCTCTAGGGTCGGAAGCGGTCCCATCACGCTCTCTGGGTCCTCTGACTCGGCCTCACAAGCCTTCTTCGGTCCTCCTCCAATTCCTACATGTATCAATAAATGGTATTACACAGTCATATTATCACAATTTGTAACATAACATTTACTGATCTGGTTGAGGTTTGGTGCCTCTAGCAGCCATAGCCACCTCCTCCAGGGTCGGTAGAGGTCCCATCACACTCTCTGCATCCTCTGGCTCAGCCTCACATGCCTTCTTCACTCCTCCTATTCCTACATCAAGAAAGTGTACATGTATACTTCATATTCTTAGAATGTATGATTATTACTGGGACACAAGAGCCAATTAGCTGTGTGGTTTATATAGTGTCTTATATGAAACAGTATAATCTCTAAGATGTATGAAACCATTTAAATTGGCACAGATCTACTCCAGGACTACTCACCAAAATTGGTATAACGTGGTATAACAAATAATTACAATGTGGAATATACTTTTGAATTAAATAATTTGTGTAAATAAATGCACTTCAACTATAAATTATAAGGTAATCGTTTACAATTTGTATTTTAATCATATGTATTGGATGTATCTTATAATGTACATGATATATTTTATACGATATTGTTTTGTTGTTGTTGTTAATAAAAACTTCAAACTATGAAGTGATCAGACTGTTCAGTACTCACCAGTGCATTTACTGGCCCAGTGACCCGTCCCTCCGCACTTGAAGCTGTAATAATTTGTAATCCTTAATATACACTTCATCTATGAAGCAATCTCCTGAAGTTCAGTACTCACCAGTGCATTTACTGGCCCAGTGACCCGTCCCTCCGCACTTGAAGCACTTATCGGTTCCTTCGTTCCCTCCTCTCCCCTTGAAGCCTCCCCTCCATCCTCCTCTCCCTCTGCCGCCTCCTCCTCTTCCTCCTCCTCGGCCTCCTCTAAATCCTCCCGCCCCTGTCTTCTGCTTCCACATCATCCTCTTGTAAGCCTCGCCTTTCATGCCTCCCTGCCCCTTCCTCCGGTAGCTCTTGGTCAGCATGTTCAGACGCACAAAGTTCTCGTTCATTTTGGGATTGGAACGGCTGTATCAAAAGTAAGTAAGAATTGTAATTTAGTGTGTTTGTAAAGCATGCTTTCCATGTCCATGTTTAAATACGCATATATATAGTTAAAGGTTAAAATATATAATAAGAATTTAATAATTTATCTAGTTTGCTTGCCCGATCGGGCAACTAAATAATGATTCAAAACGAGAGAACAATGTAATTTCATACGTGTTAATTTCATCTAGAAGTAAACAGGGCAAGTAAATTGCATTTTAGGGCAAGTAAATTGTAAAAATGTATGATTTTACTTCTTAACTTGCCAGAATGGGCCAGTACAGAAACAAGTTAGTGTGGAAGCTTGAATATGCAATTATTTACCTTGGAGCAGAGGATACTTTCTTCTTCTTCTTCACTTTCTTCGGAGATTTCTCCTCCTTATCTTCATCTCCCATTTCATCTACACTGCCATCTTCCTTTTCTGAGTGTTGATCCTGCACCGTCCTCTGTCTCTTGGCTGCTGGTGCTGATGGTGATCCAATGACCCTCTTCCTCGTCCCGTCCTCATCAGCAACATCCAGGGATGATGCATTCGGAAGGCTTCCTGAGGGCACTTGTGAATGGTCCATATGATTATTTGAGTGATCATCGGCTAAAGATTGTGGTTGACAAGTTTCCTGAACTTTCCTTTCTTTAGATCCTGTTGCTAATGAAGAATAAGTTTTACGCTCACTACAGGCATCTTCTACTGAAGCAAAGTCTTCACCTTTCCTTAAACGAGACTGAGATTGTTCATGCGATGCAACATTGTTTGTTGTTCCCTCTTTACGCATCTGTGAATTGTTTTCAAGTTCCGCACTTCTTTCATTCGTGCACTCTCTTTTCTCTAATTCCAGAATTTCTTTTAAACTGATCGATTGTGGTTCTTTGTCTGACACCGCCGTGAATTCTATTGCACTCGAGTCATTTCTTTTATCTGGAGCCGCTCTACGTCCAGGAGGCCTTACCTCTGCCACGTTCTTAGGCTCCTTGAGCTCCTTGGGCAAGGGGATTGGCTCCAACTTGTTCTCCTTCTCACACTTGGCCAACCAGTCAGTCTGGAAGGAGTGTTTCCTGGCCTTAGGGAGACCAGCACCCACCGCCGTGACAGGATCCAATCTGGACCTGGTCCCCGCGGTAGAACCAAACTTGATGTTCCTGCCGCTCAGCTTTGTGCCAAAGAATCCTTGGTCTCCTAAACCTTCCTCTTCCCCCAATGTGCCTTCCCCGGGCTTTGCTGACTTGCTTCCGTCTTTCGTCTTTTCTTGAGATCGTTTTTCTTTGGACCCGCAAAAGCTTTGTTTCTCTGAGAATGGTTTGTCGTGCCTTGGGCCTCTTGCCAGCTTTTGTAATGTAAAAAAATCAAAGGAAGAAATTAAATTAGAATTTGTTGTTATATTAGTACATGGTATTGAAGAATCAGATAAATAAGAACAGAATGCTTCCATAATAATAGTCATACACTAACTAGTGGAAATAAATACATTAACTCGCCGATGATTATTGAGAAGGGTACTTTTTCCATGCTGTTGTTAAAAGAGATAATTACTTGCATTACTTGTATTTTATCACCAAGAAAGAGGAAATAAACTAATAATAATTAATTAACAATACCATAAAAACTACTCTTTATCAGACTTCTAGCATAATTATTCAGACTCTGGTCTAGCAACCAATTATCTTGACTTCATGTAAAAAGCAGTTGGCGTATAAACAAAACTGTCTGTAAGATCACCTGCTTATAAAGACCTCCTGTCTCCCTTTGAAGGTCTTCATCTATAGTGTTTCACCTTACTTACATGTATAACTCTTTTCTTCAGGGCTACTGGAATGGTTCTTGTTGTTCATCCTTAACAGATATAAAGACCACCTGTCTATAAATACCATTAATGTTGACCATCTAAATGGATCTGTCTATAAAAACATATATTTTCTGTATCCTTGAGTCTTATAAGTTATAGACAGGTTTCTCTATAAATATGATTACTTACATAACTATTGCTGAGGCTTCAGTGTTGCTGGACAGTTTCTTGTTGTACATCTTCAACAGAGATAAAGACCAAATTGGTCACTTATCTTGGCTTCCTTGGAAGGAGTTACCATCTAAATCGATCTGTATACAAAACATCTTTTTTTTACTGTCTCCTTGACCGAGTCTTATAAATCAGGTTTCTCTGTACCGAGTACTTACATAACTCTTGCCCTCAGTGCTGCTGGACAGTTTCTTGCTGTCCGTCTTCAACAAAGATAAATACCGCATATATCTATAAATTAATACCACTAATCTTGAATACCTGGAGAGAGTTTGCTTCTAAATGTATCTATAATCTGTCTATGATAAAGACATCTTTTTTTAATGTCTCCTTGAGTCTTATGGACAAGTTTCTCTAAACCGAGTACTTACATAACCCTTGCCCTCCGTGCTGCTGGACAGTTTCTTGCTGTACATCTTCAACAGAGATTCCCTCTTCTTCTTCTCATCGGCTGTTGCATCCTTTTGATCCTCCTCCTGATCCTGACTCTTGTCCAAGATGCTCCTGTTTAGATGTGATCCCCACACATCATCCACAGGCAGGGTCACGCTTCCGACTTCTCCTCTAGGTTGATCTTTAGAGTCCTCAGGGGATTTTTTTGTTTCTCTGTCTGTCCTGGTGGCTGTCGTCCCACTGCGCTTGCTGGGATCGGCATGACTAGTCTTGTCCTGGTCACTGGATGCCGAGGAGCTGGTATTCAGCTTTGTCTGGTTCTTCTTCAGTGTACTGTACTTGGAGTATGTGTCTAAATGGAAATTAGGTATTTAATAAAGAATGAATGCAATCTAGCCTCTAGAGTTCTTTTGAAGTTTCAAAACTCTGATGAATCTAGATGGCAATCAATACCATTAATTATAATCAATTACATTTCAATCTACTAAGATAGATCACTGTATGAAAGTTAGATGCAACAAAAACAAAATTTACATAACGTATTTAATAAATAAAATGCGCAAAGAAAATTGTGCTTTGCCAGGAATCAAACCTGGCCAAGACCTCCAGATTGTTAGACTGATGCTCTAGCTACCATCAGAGCAAAAAAGACCCTTGTATAGTGACTATAGTCCTAGTAATCTGAAGGTCTCGGATTATATGACCTTCAAAGCTTGATGATCTTTGCTTCTTTCATTTATTTAATTTGTAACTGGTCATGTTCTAATTTCTAAAGATTATGCTGAATGACAGACCTTGAATATCTGAAGGTGCTTTTGATATGTCGTCTCTGCCTGGCTTGCGCTTGTGCTGCTCTCTGAAGTCAGTCTCCCAACTCTTTAATGTTTTCTTCAGTTCCACAAGAACTTGCTCACCCTCTGCTGATGATGCCATCATCTGGGTATTAGTCATTAATAAATATAATAACAATAATAATAATGCAACAGACAAAATTAGCACAGGCCCGATGGCCACAGGGCTAGTGAAATAAATATTGCCAAAGTTTGGTTGCCCGATCGGGCCACCAAATATTGAACATTTCGGTAATTTTGGTAATTATTCGCAAATTTGATTCCTCACAGAAAACATTTGAGTTGTGGTTTAAATTGTAGTAAGAAAGGAAAGACAGGCCGGCAAAGAGATTACAAATTTAAAGTCACAGAGCTCACTTTCTCTGTTTCTCACAAGAAAATGAGGCAGACATAAATGTTGCAAAGTGCACTTTCTCAAGGAAAATACGGCATATGAATCCTTGTTTCTGCCCCCCCCTCCGCCCCGCCGCGCGCCCCCCAGTTTGTGCTGTTTCATCATTTGAACAGACTCCCTCCAATTTGTACTTCTTACTGTTACATTTAAATGAAGGCAAATTTAAAAACTTCCAGTTCTAGGGATGGGCGATTGCTAAAAACAACAGCAAAATGTAAGCTGATATTTTTTTCAATAAATAACGGACCAACAGCAACAGGCAACAACAAGCAAAAAACGTATTATCATCATCGACATCATCATTATCCACAATAAATCTACGACTACTTAAACTACTTACAATCATGAATGTACATAATTATCATCATCTCCATCGATATAGGCACGATTACATTATAGTATACTATGAAGTAAAGCTGAAACCTAAAGATAAGTTAGAATGCCATGTAATCAGTATCAGGCCCATATCCATCCAACTAAGTCGACAAGTTCAAGTTGATTGGGCGGCGCGCGGCAGGGCCCCTTCGCCTTCGCCCTTGGCTTCGGCTTCACTTCAGCTTCATCCACATCTACAACAATGTAAATGGCTTCATCAAGCCTAGATCGACAAATCTATCGCTTTCATGGCCTTTTTGATGCCGACAGTGAACATGACAATAATAATGTCAAAAAGGCCATGAAAGCGATAGATTTGTCGATCTACATCAAGCCCTCAGCTCAGGCCCTCAGCTCAGCTCTGCAACATACCGCAGCTACCTTGCTTTACCGCCGGAACTGCGGGGCACACATCACTCAAGCAACCGTTCAACATGATAGATTGCCACAGAGCAGAGTGGGAATAAACAATAAAAAAGTAACGTTAGGCTTTTAGCTCTTAAAATCTGAGCAAATGACTTTATCATTATAACATATGCAATATAAGAAGATCTACTCACTAAATTGAACGTGAAAATGAATGGTAAGAATGTACTTTGTTCTTCCAAATCCGACCAGACTTGAGTTCAATAATCCCGGGAAAATCCGCCACTACCGTAGTAGTCTCATTTACGGTCGTTTGGGAATATAATAATTTCGAGATCCAAACTAGCTATGTGTGAAGTGCGCATAGCGCATGCGCATATTTTAACAGAGCACGCGCAGACGTACAGTGGTGAGCAGATTCTACGAAACTTGAGTGAGTAATTTCGAATAATTTACCAATAATCCCAAATTGAATTCAAATTACAATGATCAATATATGCAGACGAATCTCCTGCAGCTATCGTTAAAATTTTGGTGACTTATTTTTAACCGAGAACATTGAGAAAGTGAGAGATAAATTGTCTTGTTTTGTTGAAAGCTAACGCGATCGTGCATTGCATTGCCATTGTGAGTGAATATTGTGTGGGCCAAGGGGGGGTAACTCTCCATAGACGTACGTGTTAAAAAAGTGTCAAATTTGAAGCGATTTATCTAGGTCTTGAATATTCATGAGCTGTTCGCTTGCCCTCCCTCATATCTCTTAACTGTTTATCCAACATTATTTGTAGGGACAGCGAAAGTTCATCGCACATGCGCAGTAGAATACATTTTGATGAATATTCATGAAGAATTACGTCATAACTTTTACCTTATTTAGTAATGGATATGCCTTATTAGTCAAGTTTGGCCATGCATAATGTCTATGAAATTATCAGTAAGGAATAATTAAGTATCGATAATATCGCGAAGTATCGCTAATCAGCTGATTTATTGTGGTCAATTTTCCACACGAATTTAGTGCGACAGTACAACTTTCTCAACCCATCATCTGAATTGGAAATCATTTTGCGGCGCAAAGAGGCATTTTGAATGCCTAATTTCATGATCATCGGGTCCAGAATATGGAGTGGAACGGAACGCAGTATTTGAACCATCAAGAGTTTACAGCAATATCGGTAAGTGTGCCTAAAATCCTCATAAGGTTTTACGCTATAGTCAGTTAACCCTTCCACTGTGCGTAGGTCGTCATCTACGGTAGATAGCGATATTTAGTGTTTTGCTGGGCCACCAGCCGCGGGGACAAATTATATGTAGGACCGTACCGGTACCTAGATTCCTACTACCGTCTTGCTGCTGCATTCAGGCAACTTAATAATAAGCGAAAGTTTGATTGTGTAGACACAAAACCGAATGGTCAGGCCATTAAATGTTGGTTTCGAGAGTCTAAATAAAGATCTGTATCATCATGTCAATTAGTCTCGAGATCAATTTAATTGAGGAATTAGTCAGAAATTATTGAAGAAACAAGTTTAAATAATTACTAGTTTTCAAATCTAACTAATGAAGTTTGATACGAGTCTGTGACTTCCAACTTGTACTGGCCAGCTTCCAAAGCCTAAGGCTAATATAAGTCTTGGCTTTTAAAAGGCAAAGTTGGTCTAGGAATTAGGGTAGGACTAGGACTAGGCCGGGTATACCTCAGTCCTCAGGCTCAGGCTCATGCTCTCATTCTAAATCTAATAGCTGGAAACACTGGAACACAGACTGATTTTGATAACTGAAGTGATTAAAATTGAAGAAATCCAAATCACACTAGTCTAGAGTCTAGACAGTTAGTAGACAATAAAAATCAGTGCCAGCGGTCGTGGCCCAAGACCCCCAAGACTTAACTTGGTTACTTGGTCTTGGCCTTGCCCTTGCCCTTGGCCTTGGGTGGTTCATTACGGTCATTCATAAACCAATTGTGTACATATTACATACGTGTACGTACTAGTACTAGTACGTAAGGCCTAATTAGATTAGGGCCATATTAAGATAGTGGCTGGCCCTGGTCTAGTCAGAATAACCAACTCTTTGTGTGGTTTATTATGTGTTGTTGTTTTTTTTTAATAAAAACTTATACCGTACTACCCCTAAATGGAGCTGTCACGTCAGTGGAGCAACTGTCGGAATAATATAGAGACTGTTTTTCTGGTCTAGAGACAATGAATGGCAGTAAAATTTCTGCTTGTGCAGGGTCCAGAAACTGCCGAGCTAGATGATAGTTCATAATAGATGATTTTTAAAATGATTGATAATTTTGCATGAATCTATGTTTATTGTGGTAGTATTACTAGTACTAGTAGTAGGATTCTATGTGAAATTATGAATGTAGACTATAGTATTTTAGACTCGTCTCAAAGCAAATTACTGATTAATATCTATGTTCCTCTTTTTTATTTGGTGAACTGACACTGATGGTTCGAAAATCCAACGATGGACACTGTCTAAGTGCTCTTGAATTGAATATTTACTGTGATATAAACAAATTCATAATCGGATTTATGTTTGTTTATTATTAATGTAGATATTTTGTTAATTTCTTCCGTTTACAGCAGTCTCATTCTGGTGCTTCATTTGTTTGAGATTCCTTCGGCTAAGGTGTGCTTCATATCAACTCACTTCATTTTCACCCATTGGCAATGAATGACGTGGATCATCACACCCAACAGGTAATCAACTTTTTTTACTGATTACATTTCTGTCAATTTGTATAACAAATAGTGATGTTAGATGTTTGTACTATTCTAACACTTATTCTTAAATATTAATATTATAATTAGTGCATTTGGTGAAAAGATTGGATATATATCTCAATTGAAATTATGGCATACAAAATATAACTCCCTGCTATATTTATAACAAGGTTATTTTTCATTGATTTGATTTGTTTACATTATCTAAGATAAAATTAAATGTCTTGCAAATTGTATGAAGCAATATTCTAGGAAACAATAATTACCTCATGCAATTAAATTTTAAAAGCAAACAAAATAGACACCCACAGAGTGGTACGGGTAGAAAGTACACACACCTTTCAAAATTAAACCAATACTTCTAGTTTCTATAGTAACGTATGTTTTGCTTTGTGTATTTTTTCTTGATTCAACAGATCAAGTTCTACCAGTATCAAGGTGAACAGACTGCCTGGACAGCAAGCCAGAGGACTCAAGCAATGATTTAAGGGAGCCCATGGAAGATCGGCCATGTCTACAAATATGGTGCTGAATAGGCACACACACATCAGGACAATTATAAAAACAGAAAATGATATTGACCATGTGGTCGAGTGAGTCATTTGTTATACACAGTAAGTAGAGTGTAGACAGGTGATCTCTACATAGGTTCTCTACCTTTTCCTCTGCATTAGATCACTTTTGTGGCCATTGCAGGCAGGATATGGTTGCTATTGACAGGTGGTTTCTAAAAGGCAGGTTTGACCTCTTTTTGTTTGTAATTACACATGGCAAGACAGCCAACAAAATGTTGAATAAGGCGAGAGGTTTAATTCTGGGCCGGTATTTGATTCCATACAAGTAAAAATGTAGCTTAAGTAAATTACTTAGCCAAAATTGAGCTTTGGTTATTTCATCAAGTAAAAATGTTGCCCAAATTTTGGTGTCATTATATCTTCAAATATTTAATTTAGACTTACTGAAGTAAAATTCTAAAAAACGATTTTAATACAAGTTCTCAGCCTAGCAAAATGCTAAGTAAATATGTATTATAAAGTATTGAATTGAAAACCAACCCTGGTGATTATTATTATTTTGTATTACTGGTGCTCAATTATTGGTTCATTTTAACAAAGTCTTCATTAGATTAAATATTTTAAAATTCACATTTTTTAATGTAATAATTAAATCACAAGTTACTGCCGGGAATTATTAAAGGGATAGTTGAGTTCTGGTAGAGATAGTACAGTTTTAGTCAAACTGAATTTTAGTAATCAAAACTAGAGCTGTTTAAACTAAAGAGGGCGCTTTCAAAAAAATGCATTTGTTTAAACCATTTTAAATAAAATATTGTGCATGTGATGTTTTGTTAAAATAGTAATTAGATAGAGAGATAATCAAAAACTATCTAAAAAAGTAAAAAAACGTCTTGAAAAGAGGAGGCATTTTAAAACGAATTTTAACGGCTGGCTCATTTATTACAAATGATTATGTTTATGGATATTTCAGCCGTTTCTGAACCGATTTTGATCAGCTAAAGTTTATTCTTCCATTAAAATTGTATTCTCTTTCAAATTTGACACTCAGTTTTTCATTTTCTCACAACAAAATGATTTTGTGTAGCGCCCTCTCTACCAAAACTTAACTATCCCTTTAAAGATGTTTTTTGTTAAACAATATATTGATGCAGTATTTATCATATAGTAGCAAAGGGGTTATTAAAATTCTCTCATTTATTTCAGAATACTTTTGCACAGACTTAATACATCAGGATGTATGGTGTTAATATTTCAAACAGTATAGCTATAATGAATCAATAATTTGATATATTAGTAACTTTAGAAAAATTTTCTAAGTAAACTTAATCAACCAAAATAAATTTCTTGTGTAATTTCTTGTGTAATCTATATTTTGATTATACATTTTGGTAAATTTCAATATGACTATAATCTTGAATTTGTCAATTCTCCCTACCATAACTCATATTATATAATAATTAATACTTTATTGAAATAACATTTATAGTTATTTATTGTTAGTGAATGTGTATATATTCTGTTTGTTTTCTTTAAGTATAATTATACAGTTTTGTTCATTCATGTAACTTTTAAAAAATAATGTGTTTTTTTTGGTAAACCAAATTATTGGTTACAGAATATTTTGTGTGCGTTTTAATCTTATATCAAAGTGTATGTGTATATAGTAGGACCTCAATTATTTCATTGTATTTTATCATGTGTGGATGCTATTATTTTCACTGCAATGTTTCAATTGCTCTGCATGTATTTATTATTTTGTTAATGTTAAATTTTGTATATTTTCACAATCAGCCTTTACCTGCGTACTCGACGATTAAGCTACTTGCTTCATGCCTCTTTTAGGTGCTAGCCGTTACATTTCATGTGTACATTTTGTGTCTGGATTATGTTTGAAAAAACAACAACACTGAATTGAATTTGAGATTTCAAATAGTGAACTGTATAACTTGCATTAAAAGATCATAATTAAAGGAGGGGTGCAATCCCGGCTTTGATTCAGGTTTATAGCTTTAAATATGTGCCTTTATTGATATACCACACTCTTTTTTTCAAAGAAATCCTTAAGTTGGGAAAAAAAGGTAAATTTCATGCAACTTTTTTGCTTTATTACGCATCGGCGTTCCATGCTCCTAAAAAAAGTCATTTATAGCAGAGCGGAAATGTGCGCACGTGTCACCCGATTCATGACATCACTTGCAGACCGCAACGCGGAGGAATGTGCATTGTTTACATGCAGAGCCTATGACTTGCTTGTAAAACAAACTCGTTTTTGCTTGTAAATTGAGGTTTTACTGAAAATGCTTAAGAATTGCTAAGAAATGAATTGTAGCAGGATGCAGCTACACATCTGAGTGTATATCGTCCCATGATATAAACCTGAACAAATGTTTGCAAATATTGAAACAAATGGAAATAATATCTCTGTGTCAACGTGAGTATTGTACTCAGCGTGTACGTCTATGACCGAGCTAAACTGCGATTGCCTGCCGGTGACGTCACAAAGATGACGTCATTTTTTGTTCGCCCGGGACTCAGTTTTTTTACGGGGGTTCCGAAAGAGAATTTACAAGTTGATTTTTTTATTTTACCGGGTTTTCCCACGAGGAAAATATGTTTGTATTAGTAATCTTCATGAAAATCTACCTTAGATACAGTAAAACCCAATTTTGAGGCAGTTTTCTTGTCACCATACCTTTAATGTAAATTGAAGAAATATGGGGTCAGTAACATAGTGTGGTCAAAAAGATTGGGGAGGCACATAGATTGTTGTGGAGGCAGACTTATATTTGTCTTATGTTTCTCCTAGTTTTTTGTGTCAAATAATTGCATGGGGGCAAGTGGCCCATTTATAATCTTTTTATGGTCTTTTTATCTTTTATAATCTTTTTATAATCTTTTTATGGACTTTATTGTTTTTGTAAAATAATTGGGGAGAGTTATACTGGGTTGGTTATATTTTCTTTGGTCTACTTAATTTATATATGACTGTTGTTTTTAAATTAAATGTTAATGGAAACCTATAATGAACATTTATCATGTATATTTATGTATGTGTGGTATGAGAGTGTGTGCAATTTAAAGGGGTAGTATAGTTTTGGTAAGGCTGAATTTTAGTAACCAAACCTGGACAGTAGTAACATTATAAACTAATAGTTATAACTCCACCATGCTCGAAAGGTATACAAAATTACAAACGACTAAGTAAAAAGCCCATTATCATTCAAAAAGAGCCATTAAAACAAAAGAGGGCGCTCTCTAAAAAGGCATTGGTTTTAACCATTCTTCATACAAAATTATGCATGTGACGTTTTTATTGAAATCATGATTAAAGGGGTATTCCGGGCCTGATAAAACCATTCGTTATTTGAATAAGCAGAATAAGAGGCATAATTGGTGAAAATTTGATCAAAATCGGACAAGAAACACGGGAGTTATACCTATTTAAACATCATGTAGTAATGAGTGATCGTTTCAAAATTGCCGCCATATGCAACATCATTGACGAGCAACTCGCCATGGCTTTAGTACATGAAAATACACTTATTTCTCATTTTCGTTGCTAAAAATTAAATTTTCTCTGCTTGTTTTCACGAATTCATAGAAGAATATCAATGGGCCAACCTCTTTGGAATTTGTAAGCTCATAAATTTGCTTTGTTATTAAGAAAATTTAAATTTTGTAAAATTTCCATGTAGAAGTCAAAATGGCTGCAGCTCGCAAGTGACGTCACGATCGATAGCAATTGCGAACGATACTAAAAATGGGAGCAAAGTTCATCCTGTCATAACTTTTTTATTGCTCTACCGTTTTGGCTCGGATTTTCGATCATGATTCTTCATATTCACTTCATTTTATAGCAAACATCACATTTCTGGGGTGGAATTCCCCTTTAAATAGAGAGATCATGAACAACTAATTAAAAAACGATTTTAAACATTTTTGAAAAAGTGTAAGCATTTTTTAAATTTTTTGAAAAATTCATCTAATTATTTGGGGCCCAAATAATTATAAGATCAGATATATTTATTGATATTTCAGCCGTTTCTGGACCGATTTTGACGAAATAAAGTTTATTCTGCCATTAAAATTGCATGTTCTCTCAAATTCGACACTCAGTTTTTCATCACCTCACACAAAAATTGTGATGTGCAGCGCCTTCTCTACCAAAACTAAACTACCCCTTTAAAAGTAAATGCTGTTTAGAAGTGTATTCTGACAGGCCTACAATTACTTATTACTCAATCTTTATAACATACAGACCAGAAGTAACCTGTTGGATTTATTTAGTTGAATTTGTTGTTGTTTGTTTGTTTGTTTGTTTGTTTGTTTGTTTGTTTGTTGTTTTGTTTGTTTGTTTGTTGGGGGGGGGGGGGGGGGGGGTCAACAACTTAATTGCTGCTCTCTAGTCTTGTTGACAATAACGACAACAATCTAAACCATCAAATTGCCTAATCCATAAGAACAATTTCCACCAAATATAAAACAGTTTAGCATGCCAACTTACACCCCATACACAATTGGCCCCATAACCGTAGGAATTTTGTCTTTAATATGAAGACTAAATCAGAACTCAAAGCTGTAAATGATACATTTAGCAAGGGAAATAGTTAACTGATTAAATGATTAAACAAAACATAATTATACTGTATTGGAGAGCATAATCAACATTGTAGCTAGAGTACGTAAACATTATTACACGTGCTTTTATGAGAGAAAACCATAGAGAAAACACATCTCATGAATAATAATGATATGCTAATGAGAAAATTTGTGCGTAAATATGCAAATCATATAAATACAGCGCGCAAGTTGAACTGCGCATGCTCAGTAGAATTTCGCTGCTGTACAGTTTCAAAACACTTCAAATACTTTTACGTGAGAAATAGCATTACATGGGATCATCCGGCGCCTCATGAATATTCAAGACCTAGATAAATCGCTTCTAATTTGACAGATTTTTTGGCCGAGTTCACTCTCTAGTCTTTATATTATAGTTACTCTATGGTGTGGGCCACTCACGTATGTGCACGCTGGAAAACCTATGGGCGCTGCCATGTACGGTACGCGACCGGCCTTTCCCGTAACATTTTTCTTGATTTTTCTGTCGAGTTGTCTTATTGGCTTACTGAGACATCTCTCTGATTACCCACGCCGATGAAATCGGCAGGGGGTTATGTAAAGGGTTCCGTATGTTTGTTTGTTTGTTTGTTTGTTTGTTTGTTTTTTTTTTTGTTTTTTGTTTTGTTTGTTTGTGTACAAGATAACTAGAGAACGGGTGAACGGATTTGCACCAAATTTTCAGGGAATGTTTGGATAGTGACATGGAAGAATCGATTAGATTTTGGTGATGATTGGTTGACCCCTGCAAATTCTGTGGAACCTTGAAGTTTGAGTATGTATTTATTGGTACGGAAATTGACAACAATTACGGGAGTACGGAATGGCGCTGAAATGTTACGGATTTTGGGAAATCCGATAATGCACTACCGTCTATGCATTTCTATTTGTGCTCCGTGCGATCGCGATGGCACACACGCACTAATGTACTTATCACACACACACAGTCTCTCTTCTCCTCTCCCTTCTCACACTAGTCTCTCCTCGTCTCTCCCGTCTCAAATCATTTCAAGAAAACAACGTGGCGCACACGCCATGCCAATAGATGTACTTACACATAGTACACACCCGCATGTAATGTGTTGTGCATATTGCAATGCATAAATATTAGGCATATCTATACTACACAGGCAGCTAGTAAAAACACGTGCGAATCGGCAGATAGCTGTCATGAAAAGATCTAAAATCATATTTATGCAAGAGAAATGGACATAAAAGTTTGCAGAATCAGGAAGATAAGGTATCTGTTATTGTTTGTAATAGTTTATTTTGTTTGAATTCATGATTTATGTTACATTTATCGCCAATAAATTGGACAGATGTCGGCATTTTCAAGCCCTCCCTGCAGGCATACCCAGTCAGCATAGTTTACTATGCCTGGAGTTGTGGGGGATTCTGTTCAACGGTTGATCACTATGTTTTTAGGATGCATCGGTAAGCAAAACAGGGTTGAGGCCGACGAAGGGGTAGAACAGGGCTAATGGGAGGCGTGGGTATGCTGACTTTGTCGGCCTTCTAGTTCTTTATCCAATCAGAATAGTTATAAGATGTTTTAACAAAAACGGCTACGATCAGCTGATCGTCAGCTTTCAAATGATATACAAATCAATGGACAAATTTTTTTTTTTCAAGACTTTAGTAGGCCGCGAAGATTGGGTGAAAATGCAAGTAAAAAGAGCCAAATTTCAAGGTTATTTTCAAATTTAAATATTCAAATTTCTAGAGTTTTTACATAAATTAGGTTTTCATGGAAGTAATGTTCTTTGTTTATATTTTCATCATCATATTGACAGTTGCAACTCTTAAATGTCAGTTTTTAAGCTAAAACTTTCTGAAGTTAGGAGAAAAATATCAAATTTTCGAAAAATTCGGACAGCCGCATTTTTATTGCACTTTATATCGACCGTGGAAGGAAATACGGACATACACGATGTGTTTTAGGAAAATTAGATATGTATTTATAAATAATTCACAAACAACTTGTCGTTATTTTGTTTTATTTTCTAGATATAAAATTAACAATTCACTCTAAAAGCAGCTGAAGCAACATTCGTGCGCGACTCCATTGGGAGTTTAGCCATGTCTAGCGGCGTGGCTATCCTTCGCCATTGCATGTTACGCAAATTCCAGCATGAATCTAAACCAATGAGTGCGCGGAACTCACTCACGCCGTCACAGCGTTATGAGCAACAAACTCGGTAATTTATTTATTATCTGATTATGAAATTACATTTAAACTAGTGAAATCGATGTCAGATTTACTATTTAATCCAGGTAAGATGTTTTATCTAATTATTTCATTTTAAAAGCTGTTATTTCGTGTTATTCGAAAAGTTCGACGGTAAATCAATGATGAGGGGCAAAGCACGTGAAATTATTCAGACCGCCGTAAGCAGCTGGATAGCGATGCCGACGCGCTCGGGTATGGTCTTACGCGCAGAACCGTATGATTTGTTGTTCATGAGATTTACGGCTAACAATTTTTCTGAGGAATTTAGCTAAAAACTGACTATTTAAGAGTTGTAACACCCACTCAATAAATCAAGAACAGGTCCCAAATATTACATTTATGACACTCGCTTTGTCGGGAAAACTCTAGGTTTTTCAATATTTCGTCTTAAAAATAGGCTTTTAATTCATCCGTGAAAGCCTTTTTGTCATATTTAACCCCTTTTTAAATGTCTTATATAAATGTGAATATTCAGTGAAATTGAATACAAACATATCGATAAGAAAGAGTAGGATAAGAAGTTTGTTGTAAAATGATCCATATTTCTTCCACAATGCTGAATTTCTAAATAAAAGAGAAATTATGAAAGCTAGATTGAGTTCCGAGTTCAAATTGACGCAACGTTAAGCGGTACGATTGCTCGCAGAGTTTACACTAGATCATTGCACGCGCAACGCCGGAAATGCGCGACGCTGATTGGTGCCAGCAAACACTGTTGTGTCATTGGGGTATCATGGCAGCGAGCATAGAACTTCCATACGTTGTGTACAACGTGCACATACGTGCACTCACGGCGGCGGCGGCTGTGGAGTGTGTGGCATTCGATGCATTCTGATTCTGTGCATGTGTTTTCAACCCAAAATTTACAAAAAAAATCTGTTTTTTCCCATGTCATGCCTCATCTTTCAGCTTTTATTGACAGGTATAATCAGGAAAGAGTGATATTTTGAATAGTAAAAGTTTACTCATGAAATACAATTTTCAGGGCAGGCCAGTAATATTTTTCTTTCACCGTTTCAGGCAACCAGGCAGAATTTGCATTTTGTGCAATATCCAATTACCGTAGTGGCTAGGGAACTCGGCCAGTCACACACAGCACAGTGCGCCATTGACTTTGACCGTGCGCTGTGGCCGAGTTCTCCTGCACTGCGATAAATTGAACCTTCGTACATAAAATCGCGCCGCGCGGAAACCCGCTTTGCCGTTGAGCGATAATTTTTGATCGAGCGAAGGCACCGCGATATTGCGGTCCAATTTGTGTAAGTTTCTTTCGAAATGAAATATTGAGCGTAGATCTAACGAGAATCAAGAATCAAGATTCTAAAAATTGAAATCTCAAATTATCGTGAACAAAATAAAAAATAACAAATTTCGGATTGTAAAGTTTATTTAGTTTCAGATTTAGAGCAACCCCCAAAATACTTCTTATTTCACGAGGGCTATTTTTAGATTTAGAAAGAAAAATTGCCCCGTGTAAATGTTCATACATCCAGCATCCACGCGAGCTACGGATGTAACCCCTACGGCGCACACCGCAGGAGTACGGTTCTCTCTCCACTCGCAAGTCACTGATACTTGGCTAGAGTCATATCTGCTCGTGAAGTTCTGCTAACTTTGATTTTAAAGGGTACCACCACCCACAAATAATATCCTTATAAATGAAAGGTAACATCTTTAGTATTCCATTCCATCAACAAGTTCACAAAAATATGTGTCCAGAAAAAATATATATAATTGGAAAACGCATCACCATTCTAAAGCATGCGTTCATTGGTCTGTATTTACGAGACTACTGTGTGCAGAGCGAACGAATCGCCCGGAATTCTATTATCTCCGAACGTACGCGTGAATAGCATTGGCGCACTCGCAAATGTTTGGCCCGTAAGGAACCAGGGGGGTGTTTCACTAAGCTTAAGTCATGCGTAAAGTCATGCGTAAAGTCATGCGTAAGTCCCTAAGTCCTGCGTAACTAAGTGTGACTCTAAGTGCATCTTACAAAGGCATGAGTCATGCGTAACTGCCTCGAGTCATGCGTAAAGTTACGCATGGTCCAGACCATGCGTAAGTACCATAGAAGTAATGTGTGTACTGCTAAGTCCAACTTAGAGCCAACTTAGAGCCATTTATATGCATGTAATGCATGTAATGTACATATATGTAATGCATGTAATGTACATATATGTAATGCATGTAATGTAATGCATGTAATGCACACATATGTTACATATGAATGAATTGTAAATAAATTATGAATATAAATATATCATATTAATCAATTCTACCATCCGAGTCTCTACGTAATTTTTAAGTTTGTAATATTCACTAATTAAACAAAATATTTTGTTCAAACTACATTTTAACTACAGACACTAAGTACAGTGAAACCTCTTCATAATGAGATTATTTAAGAGTTACCTAATATAGTGAGGTAATGTCACAGGTCAAGGTTTTATGTATTTTATTATTTCTAAGCCCTGATAAAACAAGAAATCTGATAAAAAAGGGTAAATTCAATTGGCTCAAGGTGCTCGTTATAATGAGGTTTCACTGTACATAAGTGGTAATGTTGCAGTCACACCGCCAAACTGACAAGAGACCAAATAATTCGGGGACGTTTCGGGGACATCCGGGGTGCTAGCGGTTTGGGGTCGGAGTGGTATCGGAATTGTCGGTCTCTTTTGTTGTAACTGCTAACCCGTTCGGGCTCGTCGGTGCCCGATAAAGTGGAAGTTCGGTCTGGTTTCGGTTTGGCGGTGTGACTGCTACATAAGCTGTTTACTCTGATGTACAGATACAAGCACTGCATGACAAGGATAATAATACAATACATACATTTTGTTTTAAGCTGTCCTCTAGTTCTCATAGAGCCAATGATTTATTTAAATAAATTATTTACATATATTCATTATTCAGAAATAACTTTAAATACTTTAATTCACAATATATTATTTCAAGAATAAGTACATTAATATTTAATCAATGACAACAAATGCATTTAAATTAGTGTAATAACAGGATATAGGATTGCACCCATCAATCATGGAGGAGCGCAAGCAAAAAGAGTGGGAGAACTCTGGAATGGTAATGAGAGCTGCAGGGGTTGCCAGAGGGACTGGCAGGAAGTGTTCCAAAGTAGCAGGAGACCAAGACCAAGGCGTTGGCCTACAGAGATAAAAAGGCTGTGGATATATTGTATCATTCCTCACACATATTATAATTATCATCATATAATTCAATATATTGTCATAAATACATCTAAAATGTGTTAATGAAAGTTGAACAAATCTAACAATGGATATGCTTGGCATAAAAGAAACAATGCAGAAGTCTGATCTCTAAAAATACAAACTTCTGGAGAAAATTTCCTACAGTCGGTATGCAGCATATATGGTGGAACGGAACAAAAGTACAATGAGCTATACAATGGGAAGGCAAGATTTAGGCTAGATTTAAATCGCCAATTGATAACATAGGCATTATGAAATATCAGCATAGACAAATGAATAAGAATAATGTTAGATTTATACAAATAAGACTTAAAGTTTTGTATTCAATCGTGTGACAAATATAAAAATATTAATGGGCTAGTACATAAATTACAACAATATGCTGATGTACATAAGTGGGGTAGTATTTGAGATGTCAAAATGGAACTTAATGGCCAAATTTCTCAATCATGGCGCAACTCCAGTCCAGGCTAAAAAGACAGAAATTAACAATAACTGTTATTTATACACTTGTAAAATTGACTAGCATTTTGTATTAATTATAGGTGCAAATCCCTAGTTAGAAAATCATCCAGACAAAGTGTAAGTTGACATTCTAGTCATAGTAAAAACCTGTCACTAGTAATTTTACGTCCGGGATCACCCAGGAGAGTATATCACTGATGATTGGTTATACTATGACTAGAATGTCAATCGGCCCCTCATCTGGATGTTTGAGCAGAACTAGATCTGGATAGATTGGATAATGAAAAGAAATACTGAGAACATATCTGGTGGCCCATGATGACCATGCATGGGCTAGTGAAATTTGACGGGTGTGAAATATTTTAACTGGTTACTGGTAAATTATATCATTTTAGCACTGACTATAGTTGTGCTACTGATGAGAATTGTGGCCAATGTTTAAAGGAATAGTTGAGTTCTGGTAAAGAGAGTACAGTTTGATAAAACTGAATTTTCGTAACCAAAACCTGCACCCATTACATTACAAACTAATAGTTATGAACTCCACCTTGCTCGAAAGGAATACAAAATTACAAACGACGACTTAGTAAAAAGCCTGTTATCATTCAAAAAGGGCTGTTAAAACTCAAGAAGGTGCTCTCTAAAAACTTATTGGTTTCAACCATTTTAGATAGAATATTGTGCATGTGATGGTTTGATATCAGAGAGAGATAAATCAACAACTATTACAAAACTTATTTTGAAAGTTTTTGAAAAGAGGAAGCATTTAAACAAAAAAGTTAACGGTTTTAAAATTATGGAATAATTATGTGGCCCCACATTTATTACAAATGGTTACGTTTATGGATATTTCAGCCGTTTAAAAAAAAACGATTTTGGACATTTTCTCCAGAATAAGCCAGTTCGTAGTTACAATCTGCGCATGCGCAATACAAAGGTCAATCGTACCAATGCGGCATTCATCGAATTGAAAGGACTGGATAAGGTTCTTTACTTGTTATTCTTGAGTACATCGATTGGAAATTCCTTGTTGCGTAGGTTGATCAATTGTTCTCATGAAAGTAACAAAGGATATCCCATGACAACCATCTGCCACTCTGAACATGACTGCACAGAGTAAAAGCTTTATATCCTACCCATGATTGTAGAATTCAATGGTCAAGGGGTCAAACGACCCATATCCGGGTCCCATATGCTATCTACGAACTGGTCTATGGGTTGGTGCCCAGAAAGCTGGTGTGGAGGAACAAACAAATTGGTGGCTCTCACCCCTCCACTGGGACATGCCTCCACACCAGCTTCCTGGATTGCTGCTGTCAACAAATCCATCGTCTCCTTTACACTAGCATGGGTCGACTGGCTGTCCTGTAAAAAGAAAAACAAAAATACAACAATTATATTATATTGTCTATATTTGTGTTAAATTGAAACCTGTCTGGAGTTTGTTAAAAAAGAATACTTAATTTAAACGTATTATTCCTGGCACAAACTTACATTACTTCAGAGAACATATAGGGGAAATCAAGTTGTTTATTTTTGTTTTACTTAAAGGTACAGTTGGTTAATTTTAATTCTATTTGAAAGTTCATTGACAAAAAAACATGTCAAATGAGAATCATTTCTTTTCAAATACTCTCATAGAACTTTGTCAAACTTGATTTCAAGATATTTCATTCATAAGTCTACCAGCCGGGGATCATTTTGACTTTTTTTTTTAAATAAAAAAACTGCTTATTAGACTATTTTGAAAAAAATATTTAAAAAAATTATCATTTAAAAGAAAATACAGCTAAGAAAAAATTACTAAAATGTTACCCGTCTGTCTCTGCTTCACCCTGTAGGCCAACGCCAAAGTTTTCGTCTCTTGCCATTTCTTCCTGACCTCTGTCATGTCCCTCAGGCTCCCCCCTCCACTCCTCCTCTTTCTCCCGCATGCCTCCTTCCGCTGTTGCTGGCGCTCCTCCATCTTGGAAAATTAGAATTGTTACAATTGGTAAATTTAATAATACAGAATCTATCAAATCATTCAAAATATTTTATCAACTCGGTTGACTATTGTATGACAGTATACATTCTAGAATTAGTGTTACAAGATAAAAGAGAAGAAATTATGAACATGGGAAATGATGTTAATCCATTACTAACATAGCCTTCAGATGTATATTTTTAATTTAAATGTTTGAAATATTTACAAACTTTAAAAGTGACAGGAAATATATTCATGATTATGATAATTAAAATAATAAATTAAATTTGTGTAGCGCATTACAATACAAACTGCATTCCCTATGGTATGGTCAAGTGGCCACATAACGAGCTCGCCCAGGTCGAGTAGTGACCGCATCAGTGTACTAGATCTACTGAAAGGATTCAATGGCGATCCTTACAAAATAGAATACTATGACTATGAGCAGTGTCAGCTATACAGGACATTCGCTCTAGGCTTGTCTATAGGATCCACTTTGATGTCCATAGTAGATGCTACCTAGAAAGATCATCTTACTACACTAATTACAAACACATTCAAAAGACTTACCCTCTTCCCACAAAATCCAGTCCTGCCAAAGAGTGTGTTCATGTCGTCCCCCCACATAGTCGATCATAGTTGTTCATAGTTGTTATCTCGTTCTGTGTAAAGTATGCCTTTCTCACTCGTTTCTACAAAGAATACAAATTGTAAATTCACGTATTAAATTGACAGGTTGATATAATGGTATTTTAGTGTTGCTCAAATAAATTAAGAAATAGTAGGTTGTTACAACTAGTTGAAATCTTAATTATGAAGGAGTCCACACAAAATATATGCACAGTGACAGAGTCAGTGCAACTTGCTTTCTCTCTTTCTACCACAATCACATTCTTTTTCAACTTGTCTTTAGAAATAATTATTGAATGATGGAGCTCCTTCATTGAACAGTGCTGTCTTCCTGTACCTTAAATCATGTAAAAACAAGTGCATTTTTATTTCCAAGTGACATCCAGGTACAAAGCTGAATAAGGACACATCTGCAATGTAAATTATGAACAGGTTACAGTATACAATGATCATGTATAAATGTTCAATTATATGTCAATTTAGGCACACCAAATAAATTTTCTTGTAAATCCTTCCAAAGATAAAAAAGAAGCCTATTTCAAAATCAAATTCAACATAATATGTCTACACCTAGCCCTTGGCTAGTAGGAATTTCATGGTGATCATTATTTACCTTCTAGCCTTAGCCAGCTTGGAGGAGCAGCTTGAACATGGCTCGCTGTCTGTCATGTTGTCAGCTAGGTACATGCAGATGTCAGAGCTAGAAGTAGAAAAGTAAAAAATGTACTTTAAAAATAATTTAAACCCTAATGTGATACTAAAAGTAAAGAACAAATTATACAACTCTTAGTCTTTTAAAACTTGCGTGATGTTGTGTAGAAGCTGCGCTGCCTCATATACGCAAGAAGAAGAAATCAATACTGCGTTGACGTTGTGCATAGATCAACCTCTTCCGCCTGCTGCACTATCCAACAACACAAAAAAAATTTGTCGGACAATTCCTCCCTCCATTTATGATACGATTTCATTTAGTATTTACCAGCAAATGAAAAAAATGTACATGCGATTCTGAGCTCCACTTACACTTACACTTATATTTAACTCGGTCAGCGATCAGACTCGGACAGTACTCACTTCATGCTTCACTCAGTGAGTCAGTCTCACTCTCATGTCTCTCACTCTCACTTCTCAGACTCAGTCACTCACTCATCACTCACTCTGCTCAGTCACTCTCAGTCAACATATGAAGTATACTAACTAGACATTCATCTGAATTAACTTTGCATTATATGCAACATTGTGTACTTAGTCCGATACACTCTAGGTCGGACGTTTCAATTTGGATAAATGATATTGTAATATTCGTTCAAACTGTCATTTGTCAAAGTCAAGCAAGTACTAAGTAGCCAACACACATATATATCTACATGTGGGACTAGACAACGAGCTAGGACGTGAAACCGTTTTTGAAATGACGTTATAGTTGCCTATAACTTTCACATTAAGAAAACATGCAATCTGATTCGAAGAGTAACGATTCAAAGCAGCACAAATAAGACAGTTGGAAGAAGATATGAAATTATTTACTTCAGGAAAACATACATTTATTACGAAAACTTACCGAGTAATTTGTTGCACAGGCGAACGCAGACGACACGAGATCGGCGAAGAGAAAATTTTTCGTGTTTATAGCATTATGCTAATTACTTATTCATGCATATTCATGATTCAGGCTCGTACTAGAAGATTAAAATATTTTGAGTCGCACTTAGCCTAAGAGCGACTTTGTGAGACGCACGTAACTTTCCCGTTCAAGTCGCTCTTAGCCTAAGTTGATCTTAGCGATTTTGCCGCTAAGTGCGACTCGTAAGTGCGACTTTTAGTGAAACACCCCCCTGGAAATAGTAGTGGTTCCGTAAGTGGTGGAAATTAATTGCTTTGCAGCAGCGCGCGCACACAAGCGATTTTCGAGATTTTCTCTGCTTGCTGCGATATATCGCAGATGCGATCAATAAGAGGATCGTTAAGTGGTATCGGAACTGCGCTGACAGAATGAGTGATATGTGATATTAAAAATGATTCCCTAGCAATGTAGAAATACTTTCAGGATCACAGACTTGTTTTGTATGTTCATTTGGGATATGTCTTTGATGTAAGAGAGCTAAATCTCTGTCCGGAGGTACCCTTTAACTTAATTTGAATAGTAAGCTTTTTTTTCTTCAAAATCTAAAATATTTTGGGGGGAAATCAGTGAAAATGATTGGAAAATACATGAAATTGTCTTATCAAATTATGACCATGACATTCTACATGTAATGTGCTCCCAGTATGTGCAATTTCCCTGTCAGAGTATGAATTTTAATGTTCAAAATAGTCAAATGAAGTGAAGATATTATGAAAGTTCTTGAGATCTGTGAATCCAACACATGAATTTGTGTGTGGGACTACATTTAGAATTGTATAAAAAGTAAAATTGATGATAAAAATGAAATTAAAAATAACATATCTCAAATTCTTTTATATATTGTAGAGAACATCTAAGAGAACAATTTAGGATGAATTTCATCAAAAATATATTTGATCCACATAGTCAAATTTAATTTTGAAGTAAATGTTAGTATGCTATTGCGTGTTATACCCCTCCATCGAAAAAATAATTTCTATATCTAGATTTGTGATTAAATACTCTTTCAATTGATACCACTTTTAACCTAGTTGGATCGAGAAATAGCCATTCGAAAACACTTAAAATTACTAATTTTGGACAAAACATAACAAAAGGATGCGCTGTAGCATGAAAACCGTTCAGACGCATGGACAAAAACTTAAAATTTGGGATGTGTAAGCCTGAAGTATCATATCTACCAAATTTCAGCAAATTTGAAGTGGGTGCGATGAAAAAATTCCAAAATTTTGGGTGATTTGACAGGGAATGACCCCATTTTGCATTGCAAGCTTGCAACACCAACAATAATGAATTCCAAGGTAACAGCGTGACGGTAGGAGGGTGTTTCTCACGGTGAAAGTCTAAATAACTCACAAAATAAAAATCTCCAGAACCAAATTTTGATATGCATCTGTTACCACTATCCTACTAATTATTTACAATAGGAAAGAAAATCAAAATTCCCACTAAATTATGAATTATGAATATCAATATCTGCGGTAACAGCGTGACGGCAAAAAGACATGGGTTTCTTACATGGTAAGAAACTAAGCAAACTCTGTGAACTACAGGAACATTTTGCAATTTTGTCACATTGATTCTTTGTACTAGACATCAAGCTAGAACATCCAAATAAAAATGTAGAAAAAATCCAATGTTCATAGTAAATATGATATCATAAACGTATCTGTGCACGGTAACAGCGTGACGGTAACAGCGTGACCTCTGAATTGTACATGTTATATATATGGGAGATATTGATGAGATGAATAAGATTATATAATTTTGATGTAGTCATCCAGAATCTATACAGAACTAGATGAATGGGTAATATAACCCAGATGCTCTGAAATGATGGTTCGCATGACACAAATTTGCAGCCTAGCGCCCTCTATTGATCAAAAATGTTTTTGGACAAAACTGAAATTCTTATCTTTTTCAGAATTTAGTTTGAGGAACCATCAAATATCAAACCCAAAATACAAACTTAATTGCAACAATGAAATTAGACCATTGACATCTGACCTTTGACCTTATTTCTCAAATTAGCATACACATGTTTAATTTTATGTGGCACAGTGCATATCTACAAGTGATTTGTTTCATGTAACATGATTTCAATGTCAGTAAGTTTTTAGCTCATCCGGCCCGAAGGGCCCGATGAGCTTATGCCATGGCGTGGCGTCCGTCGTCCGTCCTTCCGTCCGTCCTTCCGTCCGTCCTTCCGTCCGTCCTTCCGTCCGTCCTTCCGTCCGTCCGTCCACAATTTTCAAAATGCTTCTTCTTCGTTATTTTTCAACCGATTTTGATTCTGATTGTTTCATAAGATAGGGCTAGGAGGGGGATTTAAAACTTCTACACAGAATCGTGAAATTCATTATATATGCTAATTTATGCAAATTTATTCGAAATCACAAAAAATGCTTCTTCTCCTTCATTTCTTGACCGATTTTGATTTGGTTTGCTTTATCTGGTAGAGCTAACTTTGGTACACTAAACTTCTACACAGAATTTTGAAATTTGTCTCCATTAATTAATTATGGTAATTTATGCAAATTTATTCCAAAAATCACAAAAAATGCTTCTTCTCCTTCATTTCTCGACCGATTTTGATTTGGTTTGTTTTATCTGGTAGAGCTAACTTTGGTACACTAAACTTCTACACAGAATTTTGAAATTTTTCTCCATTAATTAATTATGGTAATTTTGTATTTATTTATTTATTTATTTATTTATTTTTATTATTTATTTATTTATTTATTTATTATTATTATTTTTTTTTATTTATTTATTTTTTTTAAATTTATTTATTATTTTTTTTTTTATTATTATTTTTTTTTGTTATTTTTTTTGTTCCCATGTCCCTTCTGGGGCGTCAAATTTATATTTTTTTCACTCTAATTTTTTTTAAATTAATTTTTATGTCCCTTCCAGGGCATCACATTTTTATTTTTTGACCAGTTGAAAAGTGTACCACATGAAATTTGCGATATTTGATGTTGCGAGATGGCGGATGAGCGCTACGTCATTGACGTTCTGGTTGTGTTTGAATTGGTAATTATCCGAGTGACCTTTGACCTGTGCTCCAAACATTTTCATAGAATTTTCTTTTATCTACAGTACTCTTTCTAACATTAATTCTGGCATTTTTTTGTGAGATAAAAAATAAACTACAATAATTTGACCTGTTGACCTTTGACCCCATGACCAAATTCTATAATCAGGTCATCTACTTCACTGAACGCATACCAGTATTAATTATCATGTCATCTTTCAAGGATTCTTGAAATATCTTGAGAATAATATATTTTTTGCATATTAATTAGCTGTGACCTTTGAACTTTGACCTCATGGCCCCAAAATGTATCAGATAATCCATACATCTGAATACTTGTCTTGTACAAAGTTTGAACAGAATCCATCCAACGATTCTTGAGATATTGCAAAAAAAAAGTAGGTTGCGTCACGCTGTTACCCAAAAAGTAACAGCGTGACCAAATTGATATTGCTTAGATTAATTAGTGGTAAAAGATAATGCTGCTATTTAGCATCCATAATATAGCCCTATGGGTGAATGAAGAAGAAACAAAAAATAATTTCATTCCCATTCATATTTTTCCAGAAATATTAAAAATACCTGTTTTTAGGGTAACAGCGTGACATATAGATGACTATAAATGAAACAGTCACTGAAGCAGAACAAAGAGCGAAAATGCCGAAATAGATATTTATCTGATAAATTGAAGAAATGTTCTTACCAACACTGAAAGAAAATTTTATGAAAACCTATTTTTGCAGCTCTTTTAAGCTTAATATTTACAAGTATATTTTGTGAAAATAATTGAAAATTAATTTATGCTAATTAATTCCTATGAAATAATAGTTTACGCCAAAAAATTTTTTGAACAAAATGCATTTCTGAATAGTTTAATCTTTAAGCTTTAATTTGATACCAAATATGTTATGATTCGACGAATTTGAAAAATGGGTGCTTATGTCAATGTTTGCTTGGAATTGCCCATATCAATTTGCTACCACTTTGGACATATATATTTATAGAATAGATCACACATCTCAATAGTGTTGTCGTTTTCGGGAGTATTTACTACCCGGGACTCGCGATAATTTTTCGGGCGAGTCCCGGGTACCCGAAATTTACCCATTTGTTTATTACACGATCGGCATGTTACGCCAGCTGGGAAACATGTTCATTCAAGTGACTAACATTGAGCTCATTTATGACAATAAATCATCTTCTTGAATGAACATGAAAGGACTCGGCGACAAAACTACATCTCAATATGGGTTTGCACATTCTTTCCCCTTAATATTTGGCTTGTTTTGATATGTTTGTATTTATCCCCCAGACTTTTTGATATACTATGGCTTCCGTTGTACGAGGACCCGCAGGGAACAATGACTGCAGGATATACATTGGCAATCTTCCCCCAGACATCCGGGAGAAGGATGTCGAGGACATGTTCTACAAGTTTGGCCACGTCGCAGACATTGATCTGAAGAACAAGAGGCCCTCGGGACCAGGAGGCGGATCTGGCACACCTTTCGCCTTTGTTGAGTTTTATGACAAGAGGTATGTAACGTGCAGAAAAGAAGACATTCTCTGAATAGACGCCATATATTTGGATAAAAAACATACATGCAACAACTTTTAGGGAACCTACACCCCAAAATAATACCTTGATATAAATGAAAGTAATGGGTTTTAGTAATCCATTTAACACAAAAATTACTAATGTCATTTGTAAGAGCAAACGTTACTTTCTCATCGACCAAATTAATAAGCAAACAAAAAGGGATATTTCTGGAGGTGGTCTTTTTTTTAGATAAAAATATTGAAGAGGAAGAATCAGCCAATTAGAATGTTTGTGTGTGTGTCAAAAGGCTGCGCAAAATGTACCTTTCTCCGATCCAACCTTCAAATTTACTTTCGGATTGCGCAATTTACCAGTCACATTAGTTTAAATTGAGCAATTGTCCCCTATTAAATAGACCCATTTACTATTTGGCATTGGTTAGTTGTCCTGTATTGTGTATGCAGTTTCTTTCTTTTCGGCTCTGACTGATATGGGAAGAAAATAAGAAATACTGTAACAAATAAAGTAGCTTCTGAGCATTCTGCATATCTTCCTTGTTTAATGCAGTCTATTTGAATTCCTTTTTTAAATGATTTTTTTAAAATAACTTAACAGGGATGCAGAGGATGCGGTTATGGCCAGAGATGGATACAACTATGATGGATACCGGATACGAGTGGAGTTTCCACGAGGCACCAAGGGTTTCAAGGGCAGTCGTCCGAGGGGGCCTCCTCCAAGGCGTTCCCACTACAGATGTGTTGTGTCAGGTATGTTGAAATTACAATTATTTCAAACTAAGGAAAAGTGACGAGAAATAAAAACAAGCCTCCACACTAACATTTTTGTTTTCAGTGCCAAGTGCCACTCTGCTGGAGTTCTATTTTAGAACAAGAAAATAGCATGTACTCTTCATGTCGGCATATTGTTCTTTACTCTGCTATACCCCCCTTCAACTGGCAGTTGGCAAGATTTGAAGGACCATATATGAGGGAAGCAGATGAAATCTGTTATGATAGTGTACTGTTGCTCAAAGAGACGGTGCTTTGAGAACCCAACAAGGAAATATTTTACATGTCATCATATTGTTGTGTTCTTTGCTAGGCCTCCCTTCAACTGGCAGTTGGCAAGATCTGAAGGACGATATGCAGGAAGCTAGATATATTATGTCAGTGTTTGAAGTGACAGTGTAGCATTGCTCAAAGAGACGGTGCTTTGAGAGCCAAACAAAAAAATATTCAACATGTCAGTAAATTTTCTTTTCCTTTGCTAGGCCTCCCTTCAACTGGCAGTTGGCAAGATCTAAAGGACCACTTAGAGGGAAGCTGGCGATGTCTGCCGTACTAATGTATACAGAGATCCCCATTGTTGCTCATAGAAACAGTGCTTTGAGAACGAACAAGACAATATTTTACATGTCGGCATATTTTTTATTTTTTTTTACTAGGCCTCCCTTCAACTGGCAGTTGGCAAGATTTAAAGGACCGCTAGAGGGAAGCTGGCGATGTCTGCCATGCTAATGTATACAGAGATCCCCATTGTTGCTCATAGAAACAGTGCTTTGAGAACGAACAAGACAATATTTTACATGTATGTCAGCATATTTTTTTCTTTTTTTTACTAGGCCTCCCTTCAACTGGCAGTTGGCAAGATTTAAAGGACCACATGAGGGAAGCGGGAGACGTCTGCTACGCGGATGTCCACAGGGACGGAACTGGGGTGGTGGAGTTCCTGAGATCAGAAGACATGAAATACGCAGCTAAACAGCTTGATGATACCAAGTTCAGGTCACATGAGGTAATTTGGGACACATTTTACATCTTCTTCTCCTTCTTCCTCTATCTCGTTTAGCAACTACTATGGTCCGTATTCATAAAGGAGGTTTGTACAAACCCCGGTTCAAACCGCGGTTTACATCTATGGAATGCCAATTGTAAACTGATGGAGAGAGAATGTGTACCATCAACATTGTTAACAAGTAAGGAATTTACATTCTCTCTCCATCAGTTTACAATTGGCATTCCATAGAGGTAAACCGCGGTTTGAACCGGGGTTTGTACAAACCTCCTTTGTGAATACGGGCCAATAAGTTTGCTGATTATTCTGTCACTTTGACTTTGGTTGCGATGTGCCGTATGTGGTATACCAGCAGGGTTAACCTTTTTAACCTTTTTATAACCTTTTTAATCAATATCAATATTTATGTCAATCCATCCTCGTAGCCATTCGGCAAGCACCTACTACAGAGAAGGAGAAAGAAGAAATAGTGGAGGGTCGGGATATTCTTGGTGTTTCATTTTAGTACATGTCATTTCCGTCCTTTTAACTTTCATTGTTATACCCCCGCCCAAACAAAGTTTGAAAGGGGATATAGGAATCAGCGTGTGGGCGGTCGGTCGGTCGGTCTGTTGCAAAAAGTTTGTGGAGCGAACTACTTACACAGTTTTTGAGCAATTTTGATGAAATTTGGTACACCTAATGTTCCTTGGGGAAGGGTGTGCAAGACACCTTTTTTTGTGAATGTTAGATAAGGCATTGCCATGGTAACCATAATTTTGCACCAAAAATATGAAAATCTTGTGGAGCGAACTACTTCCACAGTTTTTGAGCAAATTTGATGAATCTTGACACACTGAATGTTCCAGAGGTAAGGGTTGGCAAGACCCATTCCGTGAATGTTAGATAAGGTGTTGCCATGGTAACCATAATTTTGCACCAAACATATGAACATATTGTGGAGCGAACTACTTCTTACAGGTTTTGAGCAATTTGGATAAACTTGACACACTGAATGTTCCTGAGGTAAGGGTGTGCAAGACACATTCTGTGAATGTTAGATAAGGCGTTGCCATGGTAACCAAAGTTTTGCACTAAAAATTATCAAATCTTGTAGAGTGAACTACTTCCACAGTTATTGAGCAATTTTAATGAAACTTGGTTGACTTAATATTGTTATGGTGAGGGTGTGCAATACATATCTTTTTTGTTTTTCGGATAAGGCGTTGCCATGGTAACCACAAATTTGCTCCAAATATCTATGCACCATACAGTGTAGATTCTGCACTTAATAATCATTGTTATATCCTCATCACAAACCAGTACTGTGGGGGTATTAATCACATTCAGTGATATTTCTAGTTTTGTCTTAAATGGATAGTTGAGTTCTGGTAAAGAGGGTTCAGTTTTGGAAAAACTCAATTTTAGTAACCACAACCTGCACCATTACATTACAAACTAATAGTTATAACTCTACCATGCTCGAAAGGAATACAAAATTACAAATGACAAAGTAAAAAGCCTGTTATCATTAAAAAATAGCCGTTAAAACTCAAGAGGGCTCGCTCTAAACACTCATGTCGGTTTCAACCATTTAAAATAAAATATTGTGCATGTGATGTTCTGTTGAAATAGTGATTAGATTGAGAGATAATTAACAACTATTTAAAAATCTCTTTTGTACATTTTTTAAAAGAGGAAGCATTAAAAAAAAAAATTAACGGCTGGTTCAAAATTATCGGATAATTGTGGGGCCCCACATTTATTACAAATGGTTATGTTTTTGGATATTTCAGCCATTTCTGAACCGATTTTGATCAAATAAAGTTTATTATGTCATTCAAATTGTATCCTCTTTCGAATTTGATACTAAGTTTTTCATTATCTCACAAAAAATTAATTTTTACAAAAAAACTATCCATTTAAAGGGACAGGTCCACTTTCACAAAACGTCTGAACAGCTTACTCCACGAAAAAGAGATTTCAAGCCCTGATTTTTTCAGGCATGCTATTAAATGATATTTCCTTTCATTTAAGACAATAACCTCGCAACTTTTGAATTTTGGCTTGCAAAAGAGGATCTATCCCTTTAAGCCCTCTACACACTGAGCCGACTCGACCCGATCCGACTGATTTTAAGTCAGTCGTAGCCAATTCAACATGTTAAATTGGCCTAGAATGATCTCCAACTGGCTTTTGACCGGCAAAACAGGAGTCCTAAGGCAACGTATACTGAGCTGAACCGACTGAATACCAGTCGGATCGGGTCGAGTCTGCTGTGTGCGGAGGGCTTTACACTAACATGGCGATGTGTCATACATCCGTGTGAGGATCAATGCTAGTTCAATCGGCTGTTCCTGTGGATGTTCCGCAAGCGCCTTCTGCAGAGTAGGGAGAGGAATTGGAAGAGGGAGTGCACATCTTGCTGTTTCATTTTAGTGCATGTGTTTTCACTTAATAACTCCCATGTTGTCTAAATTTCTCTTACAGGGTGATGTGTCATACATCCGTGTGAGGATCGATCCTAGCTCATCAACTGGCCGTTCCCGTAGCCGTTCCCCAAGCCCCGGCTACCGTGGAGGTGGTGGTGGAGGAGGAGGACGGGGTGGTGGTGGTGGTGGTGGTGGTGGTGGTCGTGGTGGAGGAGGAGGCGGAGGATACTCCCGCAGCAGATCGCGCAGTCCTCGTGGATGGGGTGGTGCTGGTGGCAGCGGAGGAGGTGGTCGTGGTGGTGGTGGTGGTCGCCGTCGGGACTACTCTCGCTCCAGATCCCGCAGCTCTCCGTCCGGGTCCAGGTCTAGATCCCGCACACCATAAACACCAACCCAGTCCCTTTTGAGCAGAGCAGCCTTGGTCAGAGGCTAGTCTGAGATTCTAACGAATTGGTCCAAGCAGTCGGGCACACTGCTGCAAAACACACAGCTTGCGATGCCAAGATGTCATCCTGCCTGTCTGTGTATGTTATAATTATGACTGTAAATATCTTTTTATGTTAGCAGCGTGGAAACTGTTTTTGCTGTAGTTTTCATTTTGTATTCCCACTTCTTTAATTTAGTGCTGCTACTCCCACTACAACTACCAATATTTTCTGTTTTCTCTCTTGAACAATCTACATGTAAAAAGATTAAAACAGACATTCTTCCAAACCAATTTGTAGATAATGGATCAGCATTAATTTGTAAATCACATTATTTCATTTGGCAAGATACACACACATTTTTGTTCGATTTAAGGAAGACAATTTTTAAAAACCCACATGACCTTGTAGATAAAGAAATGAAGTCGCTCAATCAGTTTTTGTAAGTCTTGAGCGAAGTGGTCTTGGATCTTATACATAAGTCATAATGAATAAGTAAAGGAAAAGGCTACATTGGTAAATGAAAAAAGACAAAAAATTGTTTATTCAAGAGGTATTTTGTCCTTTTATTACTTGCTGAGAAAAGTTTGGATGTGGTATTAATGCATGTGCCATCAAGATTCAGAATTACTTCTCATTCATAAAATGAGCCATAATTATCCTTTTAATTTTTACTTTGTTATGAATATCTCATGTTAAATTTCATTTTATAGCCCATTCAAAGGAATAACTAAACAATTGTTATTGTATTAATTGGCCTGGAACTATATAATTAATGGCTGTTTGGTTTCAAGAATATGTGTTACCACTACAGAGTATTTTTGTAAGGCAAATTGAATGTCGAGAAATCAAATTAGCCCCGCTGATTAAAACTAAAACAAATTATTTTGAAAATCCCACACTTATATTATTTTGACAGGTATTTTTTAAACAGATTTTTGTCTTCTTTATTTCTTTATCATTTGCTTTCCTAATTATGTCATCTCATCTGAAATACTTGCTTTTCCCCCTTATTACAGGCACTAATAATGAGAACCTGAATTTCTCATCAGAAAGTTATGTTGCATGCACGAGGAAATTCGACCAAACTTACACGTTTGTTTTATTTGCAGTATTTTATTATTAACTTGTTAAAAATGAATATTTTGTATTGAATTGAAATTGATTTTCTTCGGATCTAGATTTGTTGTTAGTTGTAAATACTGAGTGTTCAATTTTAGTTTTTTATTCTTGGTGGGGGACATACAACATAAATGTTTCGCATAAAGCCCTCCGCACACAGAGCTGACTCGACCCGATCCGATTGGTTTTCAGTCAGTTTTCGCTCAGTCGTAGCTGATTCAACATGTTGAATCGGCCTCGAATGATCTCCGACTGGTTCTTAACCGGCAAAACAGGAGTCCTGAGGCAACGTATACTGAGCTGAACCGTCTGAAAACCAGTCGTATCGGGTCGAGTCGGCTCTGTGTGCAGAGGGCTTAGGTAAACAAATGATATTTTGTGTTAATTTCAATTGAAAATATGATTGTATGATTATGAATTCTAACCTTAATTCTTGAATTTTTGTGTTAACCTCCCAGGTTGGCCCATAGTATGGAGGCACTGAGGATGGAGGATCATAAGATCAGATTGTAATCAGGATCAAAAGTGCAGGAATATATTGAAGAGGAGGATGAAATTCATAATCAGGATTCATAGTCGGGATCCCATGATGATCATTGGGGTAGACAGGATTCCAGGAATTCAAAGTTAGGATCAAGGAACAATGGATCATTAAAATTAAAAGGATCCAGGGATTCAAAGTTAAGATCAAGGAATCTTGGATCATTGAGCAAATGGGATCCAGGAATTCAAAGTAAGGATCAAGGAACCATGGATCATTTCAATTCAAAGGATCCATGAATTCAAAGTTGGGATCAAGGAATTCAAAGGTAGGCTCAAGGAACCATGGATTATTTCAATTCAAAGGATCCAGGAAATTAAAGTTAGGATCAAGGAACCATGGCTCATTGAAATTAAAAGTTAGGATCAAGGCACCATGATGGATCATTTCAAAATCAAAGGATCCATGCATTCAAAGTTAGGATCAAGGAATTCAAAGTAAGGATCAAGGAACCATGGATCATTTCAATTCAAAGTTAGGATCAAGGAACCATGGATCATTTCAAAATCAAAGGATCCATGAATTTCAAAGTTGGGATCAAGGAATTCAATGATAGGATCAAGGAACCATGGATCATTAAAATTCAAAGGATTCAGGCATTCAAAGTTAGGATCAAGGAATGGATCATTGAAATTCTAAGGATCCATGAATTTAAAGTAAAGATCAAGGAACCATGGCTCATTTCAATGCAAAGGATCAAGGAACCATGGCTCACTGAAATTCAAAGTTAGGATCAAGGAATGGATCATTGAATTTCAAAGGATCCAGGAATTCAAAGATAGGATCAAGGAACCATGGCTCATTAAAATTCAAAGCATTCAAGAAATTAAAATTAGGATCAAGGAACCATGGATCATTTCAATTCAAAGGATCCAGGAATTCAAAGTTAGGATCAAGGAACCATGGCTCATTTCAATTCAAAGGATTCAGGAATTCAAAGTTAGAAACAAGGAACCATCCTAAAAATCAATGGATCCAGGAATCCAAAGTAAGAATCAAGGAACCGTGGATTATTGTAATTCAATGGGATTCAGGATTCAAAGTCCGATATTGGATCATTGAGACAGAAAGGATCCACAAATTCATTTAATCAATTCAGGATCAAATTTGGATTCATAGCACAATACAACATGAAAGGAAATGTCAAGCAAAAACACAATAGGAGATTAAGGATCATAAATTCTCTACATTTGTTATCATTAAAGAGAAAAAATACTGGTTATGTTTTCAATAACAGTCTGTCTGAAATCTGTTTAAGATTAAATAAGGATCCATAAAATAAATTAAGAATTCATGAAATTATTAAACAGTAAAAAGAAATTCAATCAACATCTCAGATCCAAAGATCGGGGCTCAATTCAGGATTTCATTCAATGCGAGCATCACGAGGTTCCAAAAAGGGCAAAATTACAGAATCAGTTTTTAAATACCTGTATCAAATTATCCTTAAAAAATCATTCAAAATCACAAAATATGGGATCCATGGTCATGGATCAGTCCTGGAATCTGATTTCATTTGATGCTAGGATCATGTGGGATCACAACTGGCAGGAATTAGGAAACAAAAGATTCATGGATCAGTTAAGGATTAGAAAAATCAAACAAATTAAAAACTCTGGGATCTATGGATCCTTCCTGGAATAAGAGATCAATTCAGGATTTCAATCGATGTGCTGATTCATGGATCATTAAAGGATTAGAATTTTTTTAAAGTAAATTCAACAAATCTGGAATCTGGATCAGTCCTGGAATAGAGATCAATTCAGGATTTCACTTGATGCCTGGATCATGTTTTGGATCACTAGTAGGAAGCGCAATGTGAAGTGGTCCAAACACAATCTGGGATGAAGTTACATACGCGATCAGACGATTTGGGATCCTAGGCTTAAAACAAAATCTTAATCTAGACTTCCTGCACTCGCTCATAACCAAGGTATTCATGGATCATGTTGGCTCAGTTATGCTTAATCAAGAAGCCGGAGAAAAACAAAAACAAAACAAAACATCCTCTTCAAGATCTAGGGGGTCAGTCAGCTCCTGCTTTCTGTAAATGGCTTATTCAAATGGACATACTTTACAGAAGGATTCAACTTTTGGATTTGGATCAAATCAAAAGGAAAGGAAAACATGGAGGAATCCTTGACTGGTATGCCATTTAACTGTTCTTGTTATCACATGTGAAAATATGTATCCACCCACTATAGACAACTTGTGCACTTTTAGTCAGATCCGTCTTACATTATGTTTGTTGTTTGTATTGTTCTTTGCCCTGTCTACATGTTCTCATCGTTTTTAAACATATTGCAAATAAATGACAATGAATGAATGTATGGATGTTTTAAGCACTGTTTCATTTTCTTTCCTTTTTTTTTATTGTCTATTTTCCTGAAGTTGAAACATAACCATTCAAAGCTTGAATCAACTTGAAACGGAGGAGCGGTATCCGTATGTGTTATTATTAAACATTGAGCAAACACATTGGCTGTAATTCTCATCAGTGGCACATTAGCCCAGCCTAAAAGGACATAAATTACCAGTATCTGTTTATTTGAAATTTGACTGGGCCTTTGTCTTCATTTTCAATGCAAATCCTTCTGCAAAATCATCCAGACACATTGGCCCGAATTCTCATCAGTGGCTCAACCTGTGCCCGGCCTAAAAAGACAGGGACTACAGGTAACCAGTTAAACCATTTTACACCTGCAGACCAATTGTGTTGTCGCTATTGGTCCCCGGAGATATTCTAATTGTTTCCTTTCATTATCCAGCCAATCCCTTGAGTTCTGCTTACAGGTATCGGGACAATGGGCCCTTTGAAATTCAGTCATAGTATAACCGGTCACCAGCAATACAATGTCCAGGATGATCCAGGATGCAATTTGGCTGATGACCCACTATACTATGACTGGATGACTGGATTTTCAAAATGGTTCAACTTGTTACCTGTAGTCTCTGTCTTTTTAGGCATGGCGCAAGTTGAGCCACTAATGAGTATTCTAGCCATTGTCTCTTGTCATTCCAGGCATAGTGTAATGTGCACGAGTACTATTGTGTCCTGGATTATCCAGGGCCCCATTTCATTCAACTTTTCTCCAATTGTTGTAAATGTCCAATTATTGTAACTACTAGTAGGTCAACAGCAGCCAATCAGCATGGAGCATTGCAGCTGTTGCCATGGTAATAACAATAATCGGACACCTATAACAATTGCAAAAAGTTTTATTAAACAGGGCACAGGACATTATACTACTGATAACCAGTTACAGTATACTATGCATGGAATGCCAAGCAGCCAATTGTTCTGATGCCTAAGCAGAAATACAGGAGTTGATTGGATAATGAAAAACAATTAGAATGTCTCTGGCAGCAAATGACAACCATTGATGTGGGTAGTGTAATTCCACGGTTGTGAAATAGTATCGGGTTACAAGTAATTGTCATATTTTTAGTCTGGAGTAAAGATATGCAACTGGTGAGAATTTGAGCCATTATTGTTAGTCATACAGTGGAACCTCGTTATATGTGACCGGCTATAGCAAAACCCTGCGCTTGTCGGTAAAAATCAAAATGGAGATTTTCATACCATCAAGGCCTCATCAAAAGCTTTCATTTGATGCTTTGTTCTAACAAATTGGTCAATAATTGGCAAAGATATGATTGTTTCAATTTTACAATCATAGCTCTTTTGCAAGCATTATGTGACCTTAAAATGCCCATTTCTTCAAAACATGAATTACCGACAAGTGCACGGTTTTGCTCTAGCCGGTCACATATAACGATCAGCTTGGGACCACAACAATTTCCTTGTTATATCAGGGTAGAGTAAAAAAATAAATAAATAAATAAAAATAATAAAAAAATAATAATAATGTAAAGATCAAGCTTGGACCAGCAAAGTAATGTCGTTATAAGAGGGGTTTGAGAGCTCTTTATAGTGAGGTTCCACTGTATTGGGTCTAATGCACATTCTTACACTCGTACTGTACACAAAGACAAAATGTCATTTAAATCAAGTAGATATTATACTTCATCACAATAACTCATCTGGTCTTTACATGCATGCCAGCACGTAAACGAAAGTGAATTTTATGATTGTTAGAACACTGGGCAAGCTGGGTTTAGAATTCAGATCAAATGGTATTCGACTAACTTAAGTTTGAGATGAATTGGAAGTACACCAAACGGCAGTTACAGTGGAACCTCTTTATAGCGAGGTCCTTGAAACCATGACAAAATTTACCTTGTTATAAATTTATATTGGGTGTCTTGCTACAGTATATCTCGGGGTTAAAAAAATAATGAAAATATTAAAGGGATAGTTGAGTATTGGTCAAACTTATCTTTAGTAACCAAAACCTGCACCATTACGGTGCAAACTAATAGTTATAACTCCACCATGCTTGAAAAGTATACACAATTACAAACGGCAAAGTAAAGCCCCTGTTATCATTCAAAAAGAGCCGTTACAACTCGAGAGTCAAATTAACTCTAGAGTACGCTAGCGCGAAGCGCTAGCGTTCTAGGTCCTCCTAATACGGGACTGAAACTGAATATTTTTTTGCACGCTAATTGTGCTTAAAATTATACATATGATACGGTACTTACCACTGATTCATTCTCCAATATGTATGTGATCCAACTATCGGTTGGATTAAAATTATGGTTTTTCCCTCCATTCCGCTAAAAATCAGTGATTTATGCGCCTCCTCGACTTCTCTCCGTGTGGTAGCGCGACTCCGAACAGATTTTGAACGAAAGATGATCGCGATGCATGGCCACCGATGCGAACGGCGCTTGCGATACACATTGTACATGCGCGGTAAGCATAGGAGGACCTAGAACGCGAGCGCTTCGCGCTAGCATTCTCTAAAAGTGATGTCCGGACGTCAATCACTTTTATATTATATTTTGAAAGCAAATTTCACAACAATGAGAGCATTTGAATGGGAATTATTATTATTTCCCATGTTTCTTTTAATGATCTTTCACATGGAATTGAAATCAACCAAATCAGTTACAATTAATTTTGGGTGGGCACTTCGGAAAATACCAATACTCAACGCTGGGACCATTGTATCAAAGCTCTTTATATTGACGTTCTACTGTAAATCAAAGAAACTCTACTTTTACTATTTTACATGTAGTTTCACTCTAAGGCACTTGCATGTACACATATATGTGATATGTGTGTGTGGGTTTACATGTTGATTTGGTTGGAATGGAAAATCCATAATGATGATTAACCATGATACAAATAAACAACATTAGAAGTGAATAGACATTTTGGGAAAGGAATAAATAACATTTATTAGCCCCCCCCCCCCCCCCCCCAAAATTCACTATAAGACATCTATTTAAAAATTGTAACATGTTTTTAGTTGGGGCATGGATGATAACCATAGGAGAAATTGAGCTGCAAGCCCCCCCCCCCCCCCCCCCCCCCCCCCTCCCTTAGCAGGAAGGTTAGTGCAGGGCTGATACAACCATAATAGTGTATAAATTAGGAGATGGGGGATGCAACCTCCTAGCTGTAAAGTTTGTTCAGGGCTGACGATGACAATATGTGTGCTAGGCGGGGGAGGGGAGATTTTATATCAGAAGAACACGGTATTTTAACATATTTTGTTTTCCATTCCTTATACAATGATAAATGTTATGATTATAATAATGTTCACTGTGGTAATGGTGATGTTGATGCCGATAATGGCGGTGGTGGTGGTGGTGGTGATGATGATGATGATGATGCCGATAATGGTGGTAGTGGTTAAATAAGATCTGACTATTTGTGTCGGTCGATCAGTCGACTTCAACAATGATCACGGTCTATAAACAAATAAGATAAAGAAAGATACCCTTAATTAACATCAGAATATAACATAATCCTCTATCTCCCCCCAAGTCTTTGGTGCCAAAAAACCGAAAGTCTAACAGTGCGACAAAGACTTAAGATATGACTCAATGATCAACGACAAGTATAAAAATGTAAGAACAAGAAACATAAACGCGAACCAGGCTAAAACGAAACCTAACACATGACGGAAGGTCATCAAAGAACTACCAAAACAATAAATGCAATAGCCAAATATCATGTTAAAAGTCCAAGACATAGGGCAAATCGTTCGAGTGTCAATGTCACATGTCATAATCTGAGTGCCAGGCGGGTTTGGCTGGGCGACGGGTAGATCGCCTAGAAGGAGCACGGGCCCATCTGGGGGGCTGGGAAGGCGACAACGGAGGGTTAACACCGACGGGCGTTAGCGGCCGCAACTGCGTGTCGACAGACGAGGGGACAGGATCAACCACAGATGGGCGAAGAGGACGACGGGGCGTGCCATGGACCATTCCAGAAGAAGCGGCAGGGGTCGTTGGCGTTGCCCGGGCAGGGGGCATGACAGGTCCCGGCGGGCTGGTGGCAGGGGTGTCAGGGCACGTCAACGGTGGCGGCAGGGCTGTCGCAGGGCCGGAAGCGGGATCCCCAGGCCGATCAGTAGGACGTGGCAGGGCCCCAAGGTCTGGCCGCAGGATGGGCTGCCGAGTACCCTGACGAGGTGTGCCAAAGTCACCGTCCATCACCAAGGGAGGGGGTCGTGGGTACACTGGAACGTACTGTCTCAGGAACTTCCTGTTCCGTAGTGTAACTCTCCCGGAGCCGTCGACGCGGATCACGTATTGGTCGAACTGGCGTACTTCGACCACTACCCCAGTCTTGTCCCATTTAAGGGGGTGGGAACCCATCTGGTTCTGTACGCGGACATGGTCACCAACCGTAAGGGGCGGAAGTCGCTTGGTGTGCTCCGACCAGCGTTCAGCGCTTCTCATGTGGCGATTGCGCAGCGCATCTTCCCGAGCCGCGAAGGTCTCGCACCAAGTGCGGTGAGGCTCATATTTGCCGGGCGCAACCGGGATGAAGTCCCGAATAGGATGACCGAATACGCACATGGCGGGGGAGAGCTTGGTGTCCCTGTCAGGCGTGTTCCTGTACTGAAGCATCGCACGTTGGAATGCGTCAGTGTCAAGGGCACCGGTAGGGCTGGTGTTGTCCAGGAGAAGGCGCTTGACCGTCTTCACACCCACTTCTGCGCGACAGTTGCTATGGGGGTATGCCACGGAGGAGAGGCGATGATGGATACCCCAGTCCTGGAGGAATCGACGTGTGGCTGCTGCCGTAAATTCGGGGCCACCATCTGAGGCCAGCTCGTCAGGGATGCCGAATGTGACAAAGATGCGTCGCAGGCAAGCGGTGAGGCCATCTGCGCCGTGGGTAGACCTCTCAACGATCGGCCAGTTGGAGTATCGGTCGACGACGACCAAGTAATTGCAGCCTTTGTAATGGAAGAAGTCGGCACAAATACATTGGAATGGGTAGACCGGGGACGTCAGCGGAGTTGGCGGCGAACTAGGGTTGGACGGCGCGATCCGATTGCAATGGTCGCACCTAGCACGAAGGGTGGAGATGGCAGGGGTGATGCCAGGCCAGAAGACAGATGCCTCTGCCCTGGCAGTCATGGAGGTGACCCCCTGGTGGGCAGCATGAAGGTGGGTCAGCACTTCCTCCCTGAGAGAAGGGGGGATAACCACGCGGTCCTTGTAAAGCACAACTCCGTCAACTGTATAGAGATCGTCCCGAAACTGGAAGTAGTCACGGAGGGGGCCAGGGAGTTCATGGCGGAAGGCTGGCAGGCCGGACTCGACGAAGCCAACGAGGGAATGCATGTCCTCGTCGCTGGCTGTAGCAGTACGCACCCTGTCCCACGTGACAGATTTGAGGCGAAGGGAGTCCAGGGAGGACACGGAAGACGAGAGGATACCTGATTCGATGGCGTCAGCATCCGTGTCAGCGCGAAAGCCAGCCATGAGTGTCATGGGTTCTGTCAAGCTGTTTGGGGGAGGACCAATGGTCGCGACATCGTCAGGCAGGTGAAGCTTCAGAGGCGCACCAGTCGGGTGACGTGAGAGACAGTCTGTTGCACGGTGTCGGACACCTGGGACATGGACGATCCGGAACCTGTATCGCAGGGTTTTCTCTTTCAAGTTCCTCAGACGGGGGTTGGGGATGTCTGCCAGGGAGCGGTCAGTGAGGATCTTCAAAAGGGGCTTGTGGTCGACAGCAAGGATGAGGTCCTCACATCCAAGTACGAAGTATCTGGCCTTGTCTAGGGCATCAGCCACGGCGAGGGCCTCGCCTTCGATCGGAGCATAGCGCGATTCAGCGGCGTGCGTGAACCTGCTGCCTACAAGCGTGATTTGCCATCCCGTGGGACAACAAAATGGTTCCGAGGAATTGCAGGTGCAGTGTTTCTGGAGAAGCCAGAAGCCAATGCCATGCTTTGACCAATCTGTAGCCAGGCAAGTGGGCTTGCTCGGGTCAAAGATCCTCACACCCTCTTCGATTTCATTGGCGATGATGGCTTTGGAGTCATCAAAGGCACTCTGGAGCGACTCGTCCCACGTGAAGGCTGTGGCAGGCTTCAGGAGCTGGCGGAACGGCAGCATCTTTGCAGTCATGCTGAAGGCATAGGACACTTGGTTGACAAGCCCGAACCAAGAGCGCACGTCGGTGATGTTCTTTGGTGTCGGGAAGTCCAGGATGGCCTGTAAGTATTTCTTGCATGGACGGACATTGTCGGGGGTGATCTCAAATCCAGCAAACTCAACAACATCTGCGCCCAGCACGAACTTGTCAGGGTTGAGGGTTACGCCATTCCGACCGCAGACATCCAGCCACTCGACAGCTTGGAAGTAGCTATCCGCCAATGTGTCCGCCCATAGCAGGACGTCATCCACACATTTGGTTTTGTTGTGAATGTCCGACACGATCTCGTCATAGCGTCTGGTGTATCCATCACCGGAGGCAATGTACCCTTGAGGGGCTGTCTTGTAGCGGTATCTGCCCCAGGGGGTAATGAAGGTGGTCAGGTGGCGGTCCTCTCTGCAGAGTGGCACGCTGTGGTAACCATTCCATGCGTCAAATACCGTTTTCTTCTTCATGTGTGGCACCGATCGTGCCTGGTGAAACGGCGACAGTGTGTGATGCGTCTCGCGTGTTGCGTGGGCATTGAGCGCCTGGAAATCGACAGTTCGTCTCGGTGTGCCATTCTTCTTTGCGCAAACTACCATCCGATGACACCAGGTAACAGGCTCGCCAATGGGGACCGGTTCCAGCACACCCAACTGCACGTCATGATCTAATCCAGCTTTCACAGCATCCCGCCAGTGGAGTGGGACAGGTACTGGTGTGTGATGCGCAACTGGATCAGCGTCGGGGTCGACCATCAGTTTCAAGGGAGGGCTGTCCATGAGGGTCAAGGGTTGGTGTTCACAAGTGTTGAATGTGCTTGATTGGTAGTACTTGAGGAGGTGCTGTTGTAGCTTCAGACGGTTGTCATCAGTGGCAGGAAATGGCAGCGTCGTCGGAGGCGGTGGGGGCCGTTGACGCCTGGGGCAGTTACAAGTTTCTCCAGGGCCGTCTTGAAGGGCTGCTTGCGTACCCATCTGGTGTGCCGGCTGGGTGGTACCCAACGTAGGGAAGGTATCAGGAATGATCTCCAGGGCGATGCATGCCTCCTTGCTGAGGAAGAGTCTGTCAGAGCTGTCCGTGACATAGGTCATTTGCCGAGTTTCAATAACCTGTCCTCGCGCGCCTCTGCCAGAGAAACGGATGATGGCGGCCCCAAGGATCCGGATGCCGCCGTTTGTAGCGGTGTGCATCCGCATGTCGACCGGTAGGAGATCTGATTGGCGTAAACCAATGCGGCGGATGACCTTCATACCAGCAAGGCAGCTCTGGCACCCTGTGTCCGCCATAGCAGAAACAGAGCAAGACACTGTAGGGGTAGATAGGTTGAAACCGAAGGCATTGTAGTCATCAGGCACGATCCTGACGGTCACGTCAATGAACGGCTGGGGCGTTGACCGTTTCTTGAGCCACGTATTGGAGAGGTCGTCATACACGTGGTGGTCAAAGGGAACTGCTGATCCACGATGAGGCCTTACTGGAGCGTGGCAGGAGCAAAGGGCATCAAAGATAGCGCCTTCATTAGCACTTGGGGCGCCGGGTGATGAACGTTTAGGTTTGTCCTTACTGCGGCATACGCTCTCCATGTGATTGGGCCTATCACAATGCGTGCACCTGTGGCCATATGCTGGACATTGAGTTTGACGGACGCGGGCTGGGGCACTCTTCCCATGTCCTCTCCTGCCGCAGTAACCACAGGGGTCCTGTTGCTCCTTGACAGTTGTCTGCTTGGCCTTCCTGTAGGTGCTGCTAGCCGCATCCACTGATGAGTGGGAGTCCAGGAGCGAGGAGGCGGATCGTTTGCCGGCTTCTTTGGCTTCGACGAACTGGAAGACCTCCTCCAGCATCATGTCCTGATTCTTGTTGCCAAGGAGGTCAAGCTGGATTTCGGGGTCGCTGATGCCCCGAGTGAGGACATCCCGCATGATGGCGTCAGTGTAGTTAACGTCGGCGTCACAGCCGGGGCACTTGATGAGGAATTTGCAGATGTCTGCTTGGCCACGGAGGCGGGCCCCATAACTGCGTACTGTTTCATCCCGGTCCTGGCGCATATTATGAAGCGCGACACGGGCCACCATGGAGTTCTCCTCACGGACTGCCAGGGTCTTGATGGCTGCCAGAACATCGTCCACGGGTTTGCCGGTCAGACTCCCACCAGCTGACCTTGTGAGGTCTCTACGTAGGGGTTCGTCGCAACATTCGAGCAGCTGGATAACTTTGTC